>CM049401.1:24050000-24235000 GCA_026929865.2 Hyperoplus lanceolatus | reverse complement strand
TCCTCCAGACCCTCTCAGCATTATCATCACCATCATAATCATCCAATTCTTTTTTTTCCCTATTTTCTTTCTCCAATTCAAACTTTCTCCTCTGCCTCTCTGTCTCTCTCTCTCTCTCTCAGTCCTGCTGGTCAGCAGCAACTGTGACATCACTGGCCACTGTTCTCCACTCGGATTGGACACTCGGCCATGTTGCCAGGCAACAGTAGTGAAAGGTCTTGTGTGTGTGAGGCGTGCGCGTGTGCGTGTTTATGTCTGTTTATAGCTACGTGAGTGAAAGGTGTGCGAGCTATTTTCCTCGCCTTGCCCTTTATCTGTGCATGAGGAATGATCAGAACAGATCTACCTCCATGCTTTATCTCAGATCAGAGCATGTAGATGATTGGGCTCCCTCGCCACTCTTCTCCACCGCAGAAGGAGAGGGATGTGTATTGTGTTAACGAAAAAGAAAGATGGTGCGAATGTGCGTGCATGTCAGTGCCTGCACTTGCGTCTGAGCAAATAAATGTGTATGTTCGTGTCTGGGTATGTGTCTGTATGTTGTCTGTGTGTGTCTAAATGTGTGTGTCTAAATGTGTGTGTGTGTGTGTGTGTGTGTGTGTGTGTGTGTGTGTAAGCCCCCGGGAGCGGGTGGTTATTGTATCTGACACAGCGGCTCTTTCTCGCGCCTCATATTTCTGGGCCGATCGATTCCTCTGACTCCCGACAAGACAATAATCGCACCTCCCTCTCTCACTCCATCACTACCATTATTACTGACCTCCCCAGGGAACGAACAGGGTGGAGGGAGGGAGAGAGGGATGAGGAAGGAAGGAGGGAGGGAGGGAGGGAGGGAGGGAGGGAGGGTGAGGAATGGGGGGGGCCATAGACTTGACAAAATGAGCCGATGATGATGATGAAAAAGCTAAAAGGGACAATACTGAGGATGAGACAGTTAGGGATGGCCTGAAAAAAGGACATCAGCCCGGTAGAAAGGAGATGAGCGAAGAAAGTTGAGATAAGATGATGGAGGGATGAGGACTGATGGAGAAAGGAGGACAGGAAAGATTTGGGATGTGTGAGGTGATAGAGTTAATACGAAAGAATGAGAGAAAGCTAAAGAATAACTAAAAAGGACAGGAAGAAGGCTGGGTTAAAAAAAAAGGCGGCAAGAAATATAGATCACGGTAAGAAAAGGAAAGAAGCACACAAGTGAAGGAGTGCAAGAAGATGGAGGGCAGAAACGGAGGGACAATAACCGAGAGAATTAGTGGAGGAGAGATGAAGGATTTGCGCTATCTTCTTCTAATAAAGGAGAGAATGAGAGACAGGGGCCAGTGGAGGGAGACAGAGGGGCGGGGGGTTAGATCGAGGTGAAAGAGAGGGAGAGACAGAGAATTATATAGGAACACACATAAACGCACATATAGGCACACACATACAGAGCATATGATGGAGGTCAGTCCTCAGAAATATTATTAAATTGACCAGAGTACAATAGTTGATTGGCAGGCCGACTCCTGCACAGCCATTCAGTGGAGAAGAATGGAGACAGGGATTGACATACACACACAGAGAATGCATACACATCTTCAGTTATACCACCAGGACAATCAACACAGCATGGGGAGATGTAGACACACACCCACACACACACACAGACACACATAATATGTTGTCTGTTTTGCGAGCATGTGTACAGTGTTGCCAGTGTGAGCCTGTCACTGCTGTGTCTCTATGCTTTGAATCCAGATTACAATTACAGTAATTGGCTCTCAATTCAGGGGATTGCTGTTTGACCCCTTCACCTCTCTCTCTCTCTCTCTCTCTCTCTCTCTCTCTCTCTCTCTCTTCCATCTCCCAACACGTTATGCCTCTTCCTCTACCTACCCTCCTCCTCCTCATCAATATTCCTCCGCCTCTTCCCTTACCTGTATCGCTACATTCATCTTTCCCTGGGTGCGATCCCCCCTTCTCCACTTCTCCACCTTATTCCTACTCCCCCCTTCTCTCCACACACACACACACACACACACTCACAAGCTTAATTCCCAAATATAACAATCCTTCCATCCTGCTTTCCAGCCATCCATTCTACTCCCTCTCACTCACATTGCTGTTTCTTCCACTTTTTCTTGCTTTCCCACCCCACCGTTCTTTCTGATAGTTGGGTACACTGGGAATCTATTTGATACTTTATTCATGCTGCATTTCTAATGGGGCGATAGCTGTTCAGCTATACAGTCGGTGGGGGATGCACTGTGCATTTGGGGGACAGAGGTGAAAGAGCGAGAGATAAAATGAAGGAGGTAAGGAAAAAGGGGGTGATGGAGGTGGTGGTGGTGTGAAGCAAGCAAATAGGAGAAGGAGGGGGGGTTAGGAAATTGGTCTGGCTAGCGGAACAGCTTTTCACCTCTCTCTCTTTCTCTCTCCCTCTCTCTATTCTGCTTTGTATTCTGCAGAGATGACAGGGGGAAAGCTTTATTGCTCCGAGTTTGTATCGATCGGGGCCCCTCTAAGGGGGGATGCCGGGGGACGCGCTGAGCAGGCCCTTTCTCAACGACCGCGGCTCAAACAACCCCCCTCCCCCCTCTGCCTCTACCCGAGCCTCCCCTTCTCTCCTATACACCCCCTCCTTCTTCCGAACCCTCCTCTTGCTCGATAGCTGGCTCTGAAATTCAAATTTAAGACTTTTATTCTCAAAGGTTAGGAGAGGGAGACCAGGAGAAAGCCAGAGAGAGAGAAAGAGAGACGACAGAGTGATTGAATGAAAAAGAGATGGAGGGCGTCTGGCTTCTTCCCCTGACCAAGGCCCTGAATGGAGCCAGGATCTGATAAGCAAAGCCCGCAAACACAAACAAGGAAAAGAAATGGAGAAATAAAGGAGAGTAAAAAAAAGAATAATACAAAAAAAATCGCCAAGATGAATAAATCAGCCCTATATGTCCTCTTCATCTCCTTTTCCCTTCTGACTGACCGTTCCCCAGTCCTGTCCTCTTCCCTACTGTATCTTAATTTTTTTCTTTACCGAGGTGAGAATAATTATCTTGACAGGTGAAGAATGAGCCAGGTCCGAACATGCATAGACCTGTCTACTCTAGGAGAGCTGGGATCCACCAGAGACTGAAAAGAGCCCACGTGGATCACAATGAATACTCAATTTACCGAGGAGTGCAGTATGACTGTAAAAAAAAAGAAAGAATCTCCTCTTGCACCGGCTTACAACAAATCTTAACCCATTGATGACGGCTGCTGCGCGATGCCACATTGGCTCTCCTGCCTGATGCTGCATCGCGCAGCATTGATACTTTATCTAATTTTCATGGCATTCCCAGCATAGAATGCACTGTCATTGGATCAAATACACATGAGGTGGTTTTTGTTGATTTTTTTAAGACCACGTGACCACCCAAAAGTTGTGTGGTTTGCCGAAAATCACGTCAATCAAAAAAATAAAAAATAAAAAAATAAAACAAAATAATAAAAAAAATACGCCGGCTATGTCGGCGACGGAACAGTTAGTGGCGTTTGGTGCGCAGAATCAAGGTCTACTATACACTACTGACGAAAATCACACAACACATTGAATCTATTTATTAACAATATTTAATAATTTTCTAATTCATCTAATTTTGACGATTTTTAGAAATATTTGTTGGTTTGTAAGCGCTAAGGGAGCATGTTTAAATAAAACCTGTGAACCTTAACTTTTAAATGTATTTTATTTCATGTTTCTATGTGCTACACAGGCTTAGATATTAAAGTTTTGGTAGACTTGACAATTCGTACTATTTTTTCAGAAAACCCTCAGGCATTAAGGACATGCATCCTAGATTGCCATAGTCATCAATGGGTTAACAAAGCAGGGAAAGATTAAAATAACAAGTCCTAGCACTTCATGTCGTTCCTTTTCTCACCTTCAGCTGTATCACAAGCATTAAATACAAAAGGGGCGAGACCCAATGTCAAAGCCATGACCAACTGACCAAACACTTGACTCATACATGGAAGTGTCCATGTGTGCACACACACACACACACACACACACACACACACACACACACACACACACACACACACACACACACACACACACACACACACACACATAGACTGCCTTTTTATCCGTTAATGGCATGCAGAGCACCGCAGTGAGGCTGGGGAGAAGAACAGATTGTCCATCTGAGGGGTTACAGGGTTCAAGTCCATGACCAGAGGGCTAGAGGAAGGTTAGGGGGTTGTAGGTTCAACTCCCAGGGGGCGAGGAGGATCCCTGCTGTCTCCCGTCCGACTCCAACCACCCCCCCCCCCTTCCTCCAGGACAATATAACCCCCTTGCCTCTCTTCCCTCCAACCCTCTTTTCTCTTCTCCATCCCACTGTTGAACCTTTTAAGCCCTGCTTAGTCTGATCACACACGTGTAAACCTGAGCCTCGCCTCCAGACACACTCTCTCTCTCTCTCTCTCTCTCTATTTGTCTCAGATGGGCACATGCATGCGCACATGCAGGCCAACTCATAAACAGACAGACACACGCACATTCACATCGCACCGATATAACTCAACAATGCACCAACATATTCATAGGGCTCCAATACACTCTTCTTACAATTCAAATACAAATGATTTGCCCCCGCTATCTTCTGTTTTCCCACATTACAGGAAATCATTTTATTTTCCATGGACATCATGATTGAAACAGTCTCTTCCCTTTTCCAACTCCATCTCACCTACTCCTCTCGTGGTAAAGACCAAACAGAAACACCCGGCATTGCCTTAGCTATCTGATGCAGCAGATGTGAGTGGATATGAGAAGATATTTGTGTAAACATTGGATACATATACTGTATATATTGTCATTGATATTGCCTGTTTGGTTTATGTGCAGCCCCAGATTGTGTTCAGTGATAGAGTAGACATCAGAGATTTCTGCTGGATGCTACACGCCTGATTCATAGAAAGAATACACACACACACACACACACACACACACACACACACAAAAGCGAGTTCCTGTTTGCACACATGCACACATGCGCACCCGCACACATTCACACAGTAAAATAACCTGCAGGCCTATAACCTGCTTTCTTGCCTGGCTAGGTGGATGCATTATTAAAGACGCAGGATTTCATATGTAGAGACAGAATATGAATGCTGCACTGGGTATAACTGTACACATTCCCTTGTTCACTCCAGTCTTCATCCTTTCACATTTTTCTGGCAACTCCTTTACTTATTACATTTAATATTGACTTAATACTGAGGAAACTTTATTTACCTAACATTGTCATATTGTAATTGTAAAAACTGCTTCTTTTGTTTACTCTGTATAGAAAGCAATTGTACGGCTGTGCAGTGCAGTCCCTCATGAGGTTTATCCTTTTGCTTGTTTGTTTTTATAGGGTCTGGAACGGATAATAGTGTCAAATGCACAACTTTTAAAGCCCTAAATCTCTGATAGCGGGCTTAATAAATAAACTCGACTTGACTTGTGCTGCATAATAGAAAGGCTGGGCAACGTCCAATTTTACTAGTCGTCAATAATACAAAATGCAGTGAGAACATCTTTTGGTGGGGCCAAAAGAATAGGGCCTGGGGCCTTCTACTGACCTGGGATGTCTACCTCGGATTCACATATGGAAGTGATAACATAACTACTTTGGAGATGATTGCTGTGAATTGATGAATGTGCGACATCACCTTTTCAGACGATCACAGGTCCTACAATCACTGGATCCCACTGATTAACCAAAGGGCCCGCTCACGAGGAACGGTCGAAAGGCGACTAAACCACAACATGAGCGCTGTGTGTGTTTACAACACTAAGGCAGGGCAGGCCAGGCCCAGAACTCTCACGGTAATCGATGAACGAGGGAGGAAAAGGGAGGAAGCGAGTGAGCAGGAATGTGTGTGCAGGGGAGGGAGGGCGGGTGGGAGAAAATCGGTAAAGAAAGCAGGTTATCTCTCGTCATTACGGGAGGGGGAATCCCCGTCTGAGGGGGGGGGGGGGGGGAGGAGGGGTGAGGGAAGACCGGGGTTCATTGATAAAATGGGAGGGAGAGGGGAGAAGGGGAGACTATGTTTGGCATCGAGAGAGAGCAGACAATTATCTGTATTGATTAGAGCGGCCCAGTACTGTGAAGACTGAGAAAACTATGACTGGATCAATAAAGAGAGAGAGAGGGAGAGAGAGAGAGAGTGAGACAGGGAGAGAAGGGAGAGTGAGAGAGTAATAGGATAGACAGACCAATAGAGAGAAACAAACGACAAGGATAAAAGATACATATAATGACAAACATAAAGCGATTGAAACATAGTTTACGGTGCAAAGTCTGAAGACTCAAGGTGGCATAAGAGGTAAAAGGGGTGTGTGTGTGTGTGTGTGGGGGGGGGGGGGTGACAGGGGGAGTCAATGAAAGCACAAGGAGATACATTACATTGCTGATATCATTACTCTTTATCATTGATTTGTCAGCACAACCACAGAGTTCATTCAAGAAGCCCACCCCCCTCCCATCACCACAGGACACAGCTTAGCAGAGAGAGGGAGAGAGAGAGAGAGAGGAATGGAGAGACTAAAAATAAATTAACTAAATACACACTGAGGGACTACATCCTGACCTTTGAGACTAGTGGACACAGACAAACCTGGCAACCTAGAGAAAACAAAGGTCTTTTCCAATTTGAGTTGCTCAAAGGCATACACTAAAAATGTTTTTCAGGCTTCATTCAACTTTTTGGGCCCCACAGAGCATGCAAAGTACAGTTTTTTTCTGAGATGAACAGGTCGAGAGTGTGCATTTTAGAGACTTCCTACAACTACCTGTCAAGTATGGATGCAAATCCAATTGTGAATGAAAAAAAAAAAAAAAATTCAGGTCGGTGTGTGTGTCATGTGACATACGACAGCGTATGGTCAATAAGCTGAAAAAAAAAACGCCCAACGCTGATTGTTAGAGACAACTCTGCGGGCTAAGCAGAAGCCTTTTTGCAGTCATAAGAACCAAGTTCTTTACCAAGATAAAACTTCAAGGGTTTCAATATTTTAATGAAAGTTCAGACAAAAGGGAGATTAAATATTTACAATGCTATTGATGCAGTAAAATAAAAGAGAGTCAATGAAGAATCACATCCTGTTTTGTTTTTAAATGTTCTCCTCTTGCTATACCTTATCATAGATGTTATTCTCACAAATGTTTTAATGATCCTTTTGCAATCATTTGTTTAATTTTCTTCCAGCATGCTACATAATAGTGTAGTGGAATAGTGTAGTATTATGTAGTGTATGTTGTATAGTGCGCTTAAAGTGTGTAGTAATGTGCAAACCATTTTTTCTCCTTTTTTACATTGTGATTTATTATACTTACATTGTACCTTGTGCAACATGCTGCAGTATTTTTGCGCTGTGCTTCATTATGGTCATGCCAGTGAAGCTAATTTGAATTTGAGAAGGAGAGAGAGAGAGAGAGAGAGAGAGAGAGAGGAGAAGAGAGAAAGGCCTCGAAATGAGAGAGGGGGAGACTGTGCATAAAGGGGGAGCTTTGAAAAATACCAGTAGGGAAGCGGTGTTTAGGTAGGGGGCCTTGCTGCGGGGCCTCTTTTTATCCGGGACAAAAATCAAAATTGTGGAATAGCGTTGGAACAAAAGGGACACGGGGTGAAACAGGAGGGTGAAAACCTGGGCTGAGTAAAAACATCCTGCTGGCATACACACACACACACATGCATTAATCCCCGATCAGATCCCATTGAGTGCTGCGTGCTTGTACTCACTCACTACACTTCCGGGTGCAACATACATTTCGTGGAATCCTTTGCCCCGCAGGCAACCCAGAACCACACCACAAACACAGGCATGGACACACACACACACACACACACACACACACACACACACACACACACACACACAAAACACACACACACCCCAACACGGGGGAGCACATCTGTCATTTCTTAGTATATTGAACATTACAAGATGATAAAAATCAGCCTCCTACTCCTTTGATATTTCCTGACACTGAAAAGGAACATATTGTCAGAAAAGGTTTATACAAAAGAAAACAAATAGATGAAAATAAAATAAAACATAAACTGTGGACGGTGGAGCCGGGCTGGATATTGAGGGAACCTTTGGTAAGGGCAGAAAATGTCAGGTTTGACAAATGACCTTTTAAACATGGAGCAGATGTAGAGAGCCATGTACACTGTGGACAGAGGGCAGCTCAACTGTCTGTCTCTTAACAGCTAGTGAAAAGATAAGCGTCACAGCTCCATACTGTTCAAATAAAACACTCACTCCACTACAAATTTAAATCAAAATCTGGAACAAAACAAAAGTGATTCCCAAATCAAAAGTGGATTTTACTTTGGCGTGAAAAAGGTGTCAGGGCAGTTACAGATGTGTAAAAAAGCCAAATGGATGGGGGGAGGGGGTCAGTACAAAAAGTGTACAAAAACATTTGGAGATTTGTTGAAACAGATTGAAAAAAGTAGTGAAGAAAAAAAGATGAGGAGGAAGCAATAAAGAGAGAGAAATGTGACAAAGACAGAGAGCAGGGGAGAACCTGGACATGAATTACAGGTGTAGAGTTATGCATGCATGACATCACTGGACCCCTCCTCCAGCCCTTGGGAATGGGCACCTTGGAAACGGTCGCTAAGGGAACAGAGTACTAAGATTGAGAAAGAGAGAGAGAGAGAGAGAGAGAGAGAGAGAGAGAGAGAGAGAGAGGGTGGTGGTCAAGGTGGTTGATTTTTTTTTTCTCAAAGATGTACAAGACAGGTAGCTAACGAAACGCTGAATTCAACCCCAGTAAGATATGTTCTGGGGTAAGGGGGGGGGCCAAGATTACGCGGATGGGTAAAATTTTCATTCTCTAACAAACTAGTGTTTGCCTTCTTTGCATCCCACTCAGCAAATGGGCCACCTCTGCTCCTGAAGGGGTGAAACAGCAAGCTCCATCACAGCTAAAGACTGCATTGTCCTCCTCCACCTCCTCCTCCCCCATATATACTGTGACCTCTCATCCACTCCAGTCATTTAGAGAAGGGAGATTTAGTGCAGCACTGATGCAGCGTGATGGTAAAAACCGGCACATGATAGAGAGGCAGAGATGGCCTCGGGTCTCTGCTTTATCACAGGGAGAACTATGGGTGAAAAAAGAAAAACACGTTGATGGACAAAGACAGTGGAATGTCCGCTCTCTCTTGTACGAATATTGGTACTTGGAGGCCATTTTATGTCCAAGAAGCTAGAGAGGTCGGTGCGTGGACTAAAGTTAGCACACAACACTTAATTTGGTCTTTTGAGGCGTTGGAGAAATGAACACACACTCCCCAGCCCAAAGGGAAGAACGTCCATGCCATTCTGACCTCGGCAAACTCTCCTCGTCCCTGCAGACGATGCAGTGTCTGCATGCACTCACTGAGAGACACACACTCACTCACTCACATCATAAACAGACACACACACACATACACACACACACACACACAATGGAGCTGAATGGGTGCACTCTGCCTACCTCTGCCCTCTCCTTTGAAGAGTAAACAAGTCATTCTCAGCTCCCAACTTTAAAGCCTGATCTGCATTACTGCATACCATCACCACATCAAATAACTGCCGCGTCAAAACGAAAAACTTATTTTTTTGCATCACCAAAGCAGCGTTGCAGAGTTTATGCACATAACAAATACCCAAATTCTGAATGCAGTGTATTTGCAAAGCAGTATTATATACACATCAAAGGCTTAGATTTGGTATGCAATATAGATTTGGTATGTATGCATAATATGTGATCAATATCTGTTGCTGAATAAAACATGCTGCTGGCTTTTGACAAGGCCGATTTGATATGGAGATGCTATGCGAATACAAAAGGCTTTGGTGAGATTGGCCCTGAACCCTCCACATAGCAGCAGTTCACATTTACGCTCTCACCTGCACTCTCCATAATGCATGAGCTGCCTGAATATATCGCCCCCTGCACAGCACAGCACAGCACAGCACAGCACACACAAACCCACACACACACACACACACACACACACACACTCATACACACACACACACACACAAGATGATGCAGGCAACACACCAGTGAGTGCAAAATGACAGTGGCTTATACGAACGGGATAGCCATGCACACCTTCATCACAAACTCATGCTGTCCACCAACGCTGAACACAAAACAACAAAAAAGACGAGGATTCCATGGTGAGAATCTGGCAGTACACGCAGAAAAGACAGAAATACAGCAAGAAAAAAAAGCCTATTTTGTCTCATGAAAAAAAGCATGAAAAAGGAAACTTTTCCTGCAATTTAGAATTAGCATTTAGCAACCAACAGATGATCTATCTTCTATTTACTGACGGGCAGAAACAACTGACATAACTTTTTTTAAAGCAATGATACATACAGCTATCAAACATGTAGGGGCCATATATCCAGTAAAACGATAATACTGAAATAACAGATAAAAACACTTGTTTGATCAAGTAATGTGAGCCACACTGGCAGTGCTTAATCAAAACACTGGTAAGCCATGCTGAACTTCTTGGCTTTCAGCAGCAGGAAACAGGATCAGGGTTGCTGAACAACTCAGTGTGAACTGGTCTGGAGATTGTGTGTGTTTATGTGTGTGTGGCGGGCCATGTGCGTGCATGTGTGCAGCTCTCCGGTTTTGTTCAGCCAGAGACCATGTCAGGGGGTGTTTGAAGGGGCAGCCAATTAACACACACACACACACACACACACACACACACACACACACACACACACAAAAACATAGTTTTTGAAAAGGTAGAGTCAGTCTTTCAGTGAGGAATGAGGAATGGAAAATTAGTAGAAGTAAAAAAGACAGTCCAATGGTTGACATTGCGGCAAGGGAACATTGCAGGAGGGCAGATTATGATATACATTGAATAACATTCTTACGATTGCCAAGAATAAATAAGCATTTACAGGGTAGTACGTCAGTTTTAGAAGACAACTGAATTTACTTAGTGCTTCTATCTCCCTCTCTCCCCGTCTCCCTGCCCCGGCTGGTCTTTAACCTTGGCCTCTGGTGCTTCTGCCTATCGCAATAAAGTCACCCCTCCTCCTCTGTACCTCTCCCTCTCTCTCTCCTTCCTCCTCCTATTCTGTCTCTCTGTCCCCCCGGCACCACTGTTGTCCACTGTTCCACTCATTCATAGTAAACACTATTGATTTTCAGCAGAAAAAAAGGCCATGAATTTTAATGTCCCTATCTGTCCCCTTCTCCATCTCTTCCTATCCTCCCCACCTCTCCCTTCCCTTCACCCCCTCCCACCACCTCTACTACCTCTACCCCTTCTTTCCTGAGGGGAGGATAAAGAGATGGGGATCATGTGTGTGTGTGTGTGTGTGTGTGTGTGTGTGTGTGTGTGTGTGTGTGTGTGTGTGTGTGTGTGTGTGTGTGTGTGTGTGTCGTATGTGTGAGTGTAAGGTGGCGGTATACAGGGGAGGGGGTTGCGTTTCTCATTTCCCAGCTGTGCCTCTCTCACACAACTGTCCCCCCTCCTTCCCTCCCTCCCTTCTCACCCCCTACACCTCTCCTTCTACCTCATCCTATGCTTCTCTCCTCCTTCGTCCTTCTCCCTGTCCTTCTGTCGTTTCTGTCTTCCTCCTCACACCAGCTTCCGACTCCAGGGAATGGAAGCAGAAGCGCGCACACACACACACACACACACACACACACACACACACTGATCACCACACATAAACAGATAGAAAAATAGGGGCCGTCCCATTCTAGTCTTCTGGTGCACATGCACTTAAACAATCACACACACACACACCCACCTACCCCTTGGTCAAGGCCACGCACAGGCAAGACAAACATATTCATATATATGCCGTGATTTCAACACACATATACACACATAGGCACTTGTGTGACACCAGCCATTCACTCTCGCCACGTTTTTGCAGTGCTGGATTCGAGCGTTTAAATTTCCTTCCAGTTTATTCTCTTCCTCCTTCTTTCACATGACTTCCTGCTCCTCTCTCCTCTATCTCTACGCTGTGTCCACCCATCTCCCTGGTCTTTCTTTTCTCTCTCTCTTTCTCCCTCCTCTACTCTGTGTATTGATTTTGCTATAAGCGGTGTCCCGTTTGCGACAGGTTAGCGCAGACAGACAAAGGCAGACTTCATCAACCCGCGTTAAACACAGGAGTCGCATCCTCAATAATCACTCCATCACACAAAAGACGACAAGAGAGAGAGAGAGGGGGAGAGAGAAAGAGGAGAGTTGCCTGTAGAGAGTATTGACGAATAGTGAGGAGAAGAAGAGCATGGAAAAGAAGAATATATTTTCAAGGCTGTCTATTTGTTTTCTTTATTTGGAAGGAAACACAAGGAAATATTCCACTGACTGCATTAAAAACCAAAATATGCAGTTGCATCAACATATGTTCCTCTTTGTTGCTTTTGTCTTTTTAGGCTAATAAACTGTCTCACATACGCCTTTTTATTAAACCTTGGAACATGCATAGCTTTGAGGGATGCTTTATGTTCAGTGCACACCAGCTCTAATTAGTATCATGTAAAAAAAATAAAATAATTGGGCTAGTGACAAGGGAGAACATTTCTTCCACTAACCTCTAGGCCTATAAAACAGTGCAGTGTGTATTTGCTGGTCTTTTTCAAACAGAACCTATGTGTATGGATGTGCATGCATGTGTGTTCGTGTGCACAGACAGTTTTCATCTTCACTTAATCTCCCGTTCCTAATTCAGAGTGTACAATGAGCCGCCTAATGGGATGTGACTAGAGCGCCTGCTGCAGCGCTAGCTAGCTAGCCGCTAATGAGTGGGCCGCCACAGCCGGAGAATCAAAGCGCTTCATCAGCACTCCTAATTACTGAAAACCTCGTTAGCTGGCTGGAGAGCTAACATCTGCTCTCGCTAACAAAGTACGTCCAAATATAACATGGACATGGCCTGGTGTGCCCCAAACGAGAATCTAAGGCCATGCTTCTACCTCACCCAGTGAGTTCCTTGTTCTAGTCTGTGTTGCAATTATAATGAGAGCAGAGAAGGTTTGTTGCTATTTTGGAGTTAAAATTAAAGACAGGGGAAACGATACCAAGTCCAAGGTCAAAATGAATTGTAACGACAATCAACATTAAGACTTGCTACAGAGCCATGTTCTAAAGTATATTGAGTGTGTTGCCCATCTATGAAGCAGCAGGTGTGTGGACAGCAGGTTTCCATGTAGCTCTGTCTGTTTGCCTACTCACCCCCTCTCTATCTCTGATCAAAGCACTCCCTTTCAAACCCCCCCACCACCTTCTGCTGTTCCTGTCTCCTCTGGCCTCCCCCATCATAATTTGACTGATGATTACACTTGTCACTCATGGCAGCATGTGGCCAATTAGGTCGAGGGGTGACGGGGAGGGGAGGGACAAGCAGGTTGTAATGAAGGGGGGGGGGGGGCAGGAAATGTAACAACTTTTGTATTTAACACAACTTTGTATTGCTGGTTCCACTCAGATAGCCTTTCTGCCTCTTAGCTGTCTGAGAAACAGATATTAAATTTTCCCTAAGAGACACAAGAAGATTCCAAGAACAGCTCTTTCTACCCTTTCTACCTTCCTTCCCGACGTTTCGGCCTTGTCTCACACTCTCTTGGCCACTTCAGCATCTCGCCATGTTCCAGGGTAATCACAGACTCATTTAAAGTCACTTTTGTACACTACCTCTGACTGGTGGTTAAGAGTACGACCGCAGACCAAGCTTTTATGGGCCTTAATGTGTCCTACAGACACTTTGGCAACCAGGCTGTGCTGCTGCCAAAGAGGTGGGTAGAGAGAGGGAGAGAGAGAAATAGAGAGAGGGGGGGGGTAGCGGGACATATGAGGCCAATAGCCATGGCGACTTAACCAGGCTGAAAAAGGGGGAACGAAAGAGGATGAAAGAGGAGGAGGGAGAGGGACGTGCACGACAAAATGGACAGAACATGGGAGCGTCAAAAGAAAGGGGAGAGAGAGGTCATTAAGTCACTCCTTCTGTACCCCCCCCCCCATCCTCCCTCGTCCCCTTTACAAGCAGACAAAGGGATAGAGGGGTGCAGCCCTTGTACAGAAGAGGGAGGGGTTTACGCCTCTGTCATTCCCCCCTTTCTCTCATCCCCCCTAATATTTACAGACAACCAGTGAATATTGTTGATGTGGATAGATGCAGGTAAAGAGGGAGCTGGGTAATTAACAACACACTGGAGGTGTATCCAAATCTGAAATGTTAATGTGGAACGGAAAACAATCTCTTGGAAAAGGTTTTTTTTTAATGTTTAAAATCAATCACATGTATTATTTTTTCATTTTTTATTATACCCTGGTTTTCACAAGCAATGCAAAAAATAAAAGGGTGGTGGGACTATGCAAAAGAAAAGCTGCGTAAGAAAGATTGCACAAGGGAACAAGAGGGAGAAGAGGTGGTGGAGATTTATTTCAGAACATAGCGCTCCTGCCGAGAGAAGTATGGAGAGCAGGGAGGATAGAGGGATAAAGAAAAGGGAAAACACAGAGAAGAGAAAGAGTGGAGGGAGATTAAACATGCATTCAACTCTCTCAAAGGGCTATGCTTCTGGAGAGTCTCCGTACGTTCTGTGTGTGTCTGTGTGTGTGTGTGTGTATGCACGAGCTGTGTGTGCAAGCACTCCAGAGGGTGCATTTGCGATGATGTGACATTTCTTATAGCTGACATGTTCGCTGCCTGCGCCTCAAAACCTCCAATCGGTAAGCACTCTCATCCGCGCTCACTCTGAAGGACAGCAGTGGAACCCCAAAGGTTAATAGGACACCTTCATTACCATAAATCTTATCAGCTAAATGAAATGGAGAGAAGGACCCCTGATTTAGTCGCCCGCTCTTCTGGGCTAAGGGGAGACACCCAATCAAACCCCTTGGTTTTATTGGTCTTTTTTATTATCTAAATGTTCTGGCGCATGAGCGGGGTGGCAGAGGTGACAGCCTGCGGCAATCAACAACAAGAAAAGACAGCGGCTGGCGAAAACACATTGTTGGTGTGTTTACGAGACCGCAGTCATCTCGGCAAATAGACTGCCCAGGCGTTCAATGTCCTGCAATGACGAAATGCACAAAGCTCTAGTCCCTCTTACCAAGGGAATGCAGGGAGTCTGCTGATGAGCCTTCTGAGCTGTTTGTTTGAACAAATCAGGAAATCCTGGGGTGAAAAATACAAACTAAAATCAGCTAATCAAGTGTTCAATATGGTCAGCGGGACTTCAACGGCTCGCTTTGACTGCCTTTTCTGATGCGGGTGATTGGCGGCATGTGGTGAAGCCCACTACAGCCAGTAATCAACAGCCAGGCCACAACTGACCAAGCTTCCACACACACACACACACACACACACACACACAGTACAACAGGATGTCCCCCATGTGGAGGTCAAGTATGCTTGAGTTCTCAGTATGTACATAATCTGTATGGTATTGAAAGAGAGAGAGAGAGGGAGAGGGAGAGAAAAGGTACAAAGAAACACAGAAAGAGGTATAAATCAATACCCACAATGGAGTCAGGTGGTTCATATGGGTTTATTCCTGCTGATGTGTTGATTAACTGCCCCACACACACACTAACACACACACACACACACACACACACACACACACACACACACACACACACACACACACACACACACAATCTATCCCTCTGTACTCTCCAGGTGATAGGTCTGATTAAGTGGCTTGCTCACCCGGCCTCTGATTAGGACTAATGCTGGGCTGCATTTCACCGGACACAGCGACCAAGTGCACAAAATTAGTCCTCCGAGTGCGAGTGTGTGTACGTGTGCGTGCAAATCCAATGATATAGTGTGCAGCGAACACATTCAAGAATAATGAACGGCTACTCATCAAACTCTTTAGATGAATATGGTTGCATAATTTCTTCTTGTGTTCTGCAGTGTACACTCTTAAGTGTCATTGTTGCAGTATGCACATTTACAAGCACGTGTAAAAGGTCATTGTTTAGGGAGAGAGTGTGTGGAAGTGTGTCTATGTGTGTGTGTGTGTGTGTGTCTGTGTTAATGGTTATTAATACGCTAATGGCTGATGGTGTGTCCTGTTCCTCAGGAGAAACTGAATACCACTCAGTGTTGCTAATGAGCTGTGGGCCCTCATCAGTATTAATACTACATTTGTCTCAACACACACACACACACACACACACACACACACACACACACACACACCAATATATGAAACAAAACCTACTGGCGCAAATGCACACCTGTGAAAATCCATGAAAGAGGTAAACAGTTATTAGGATTAAAACGAATTTTCGAGCCTTGCTACAAGACGAATAACACAGCGTTATAATGACACACTTAGCGGCAGCATGTTTGGTTAATCCGAAACATTGCAACACAGTTTAATTCTTAAATGCTACGTATCAATTTAAAGGTACATATAAGAGCAGGTGATTTCATTTTTAGAAATGATGCAGTATTGCCTAAAGAAGCGTTATCTGTCGCCAGATGATTTTAGTAATGATTACTTTTAGCAATTTTCTCAAAGCAGGTTTTCAAATGCTTTTAGGCTCATTTCATAAATGCATCAGTTAGACATCAGACGTCACTGCTGCGGCTCCTTTGAGCCTTGTCATGTTATAAAAGTGTGTCGGGGGATTCTATGTGAGTCTAAAATACGTAAATTGCCAAACCCATTAGCTTCTGAAGCCTTCTGCCAATTGGCCTGCTGCATTTAGAACCCTGCGGCTGGTTCATATACTGCAATCTAATTCTCCTACCACATGGAGAGGAGAGGAGAGGAGGGAGAATTGTATTGTGACAGAGATTAGGAGGGAGTGGGAGGGAAAGGGAAAAGAAGAGGAGAGAGAGAGCTAGAGAAGGAGAGAGGTAGCTTAATGCAATAAAGCATGTAGTATTGACATCTTCCTCGTGTCTATTGATTCCCCATTATGTTGCTAACAAACCCAGGTTGACATTTTGTCATTTGCAATCATGTTAACACTGCGACTTGCACGCTCCCCTCCACAAGCCGATCTATACCTACACACACTAGTTTGCACATGGGCTCATGCTTGTGCACACATACGCGCTCTCCCGCTCTTTCTGCAAATGGGTATAAAGCACATGCATGGTGTCACATCATTAGCCATCGAAGGCATATGGCAGCGCCTCACGCACAAGTAGAAATGTCTTGAAAGTAGCCACGAAGTATAGACCCTCTGTGGACATGAATGGGTGATAAATGGATAAAGACCGCACACGTCATTAGAATGACATGCACAAAATAGAAAAATCAGAACGGCCCCACATGATCACCAAAACTAATGAGGAATATGAATAGCAATAACACAATGTTATTATGTCTCATGTACAGAGAAAAATCTGAGGTGTTTGTGTCTGTGACAGAGTTAGACAGCATATTGTAGGAGATGGTGGCTAATGGTGCGTGACATAGGGTGCATAGCTGAGATGAACTGAATCTATGTGTTTGTGTAAGTGTGTGTAAAACAGAGAGAGAGAGAGAGAGAGAGAGAGAGAGAGAGAGAGAGAGAGAGAGAGAGAGAGAGAGAAGCAGTCTTCAGTCTCCTTGATGTCCCATCATATCGTATCATATCAAGCCCTGCGCTGTGTGGGGAAACCTGCGGTTTCCCCTCTACGTCCCATTAAACTTTCATACACTAGTTAATGCTGATGGCTTCACAAACCACTTTGCTACACATACACATCTACGCAAAGAGTTCACATAGCAGCTGCCCTGACCTGTACCTTCACAGACACAATGCCATTAAAAATAGAACAAAACCTGGATCAGTTAGAGCAGATCGCTATCCGGGTGGAAAACGGTCCGACGTGCTTGTTTTATGCTATATAAAACTGGTCTGTCTGTTTCATGAGGACGTGTATGTGTCTGTGTGTGTGTGAGCCCCCACAGGGGTTGTACATGAGTGCTCGGGGCCTGTTGTAACATGAAAGAGAATAAAACACAGGGGGCAGAGAAGGGTCAGGTGGGGCTGAGTCAAACACTCCTGCTGTGACCTCTGACCCCGCACAAAGCTCCAACTCAAAGGAGTCAAGGAGCTGCGACCAGTCAAAGAGACAAGTTAACTGAGAGCTCCAGTCAAGAGCCCTGCAACTCCCCACAAAAGCTGTGTGTGTGTTAGTTGTGTTGTGTGTGTGTGTGGGGGGGCAATTAAAATGTTCTGTGTGGAATACAAAGTGAGGTTGGGAAAGTACAGATCAGAGCTCAAGGGCACCACGACTGAACTTGACATAAAAGTTACAAGAGACACCTCTGCGGTGTGTCAACTCTATCTTCCAAAAGTATACACCTTCTGTGATGCCTTCCCTTGTTGTTTGCCAGTGCACAGATCTTAAAGAAACAATAGCGCAGTCCTGTTTCAGTCCTGAGGAGATGTTGAACTGACCACACACCCTTTGAAACGACAAACCCTCCTAGTTTGAAAAGGACAGAGCTTTTTTTCCCTTCTTCTTCCTCTGTGTTATCAAAATGGAATAAAATCAGCATAGCATTGTGAGTCGCTGTTATCCCACCATCTCAGGGATCCAGCAGCCTGTATACACATCCCATCAGTTTGCCTGCTTATTCAGATGCCGGCCCTGGCCCGGGACGCTGCCACATAATGCCTCATCCGGAGTTTACCCTCACCTCTCAAGCTCAAACTGGGTTTTCCCTTTGCCTCCTCGTTTTTCACTCTGTCATCAACTCTTACTTTCACCCACTTCTCTCTCGCCCGCTCTCTTGTTCCACATTTTTTTTATCTCATTCTGACATTTGCCATTTTTCAACGTGCGGGGCGCGAAAACTCCTCCTCCCCCTCCTATCCACGCTCCTTCCCCTCTCTCCTGTGTGTGTATATCTCCAGAGATATGGACGGTCACAGGTCCCTCTCATCCCTCTACACTCTTTCTCTCTTCCAGCTCTATCACCTATCCCTTCACTGTCACATGCTGTGCACTGCTGACTGAGTATGTGGAGTAAGGGTAAAGCCTGGCATCTCTGAAATCAAATGGGCTTGAACTGATCTGGAAATGAGAGGGGAGCTGTGCACTGTGTGTGATGTTTGTGTGTGTGTGTGTGGGAGGGGGGGGCGTGCCTGTCCCTTTAACAGCCCATCCACAGGCTAGGTTCCACACAAGCAATATTTACGCACCATTCATGGCCTGATATAAGTCGCTGTATGTTTATGCATCAGTCCATAACTTTAGTACTTCAATATTACGGAAATGACAACCCATTGACCTTATATGGTACCCCCACGCCCCCTCACCCACCCAAACTTTCCTATACTCTGCAGTCCTTCTGTGTGCACACAGAGGACAGAAAACACATTAGTGCATCCTTCCCCCTCCGAAGATGTAGTGTGTTTGTGTGTGTGTGTGTGTGTGGGGGGGGGGGGGGTAAAGGGCAGAGCAGCTGTTGCATGTCTGACAAACAGTCGAAGCTGGACTTGAGCTGGAGCTCCCTCACAACGTCAAGTCAGTGACACACACTGAAGAAGCCAGCCTGGCTGCTCCCACCATGCGTCCTGTTATTCCGCTTCAGCGCAGATGAAACGCAGACGGCGCCCCAGCAGCCGGCACCACCATCCCCCCTCCCTGACTGACTCTACATTCCCTCTGCTCCTCTGCTTTCAACCGTGCAGCAACGGGACAGAGAGATGTAGTAACTGGAAGTCTATTTCCAGCGATGTTTACAAAGACGCGAGCCTTGCCCCCCTCATAACCAAGCGTACAAGCCAGAGCAAAAGCATATTCCCCACGACGAAACAGATATGATCGGCATGCTCAAATCCGAGTCACCAACAAATGATCAACATGAATAAAGAAGCGCAATCGCAAAACATTATGAAATAAAAAGAGAATAACGGTGCTTGTGCTCTCTCCTATCGTACGTCCCTACTCCTCCGTGCACCTCCACTCTCCTTCTATCTCCCCCTCTCACAGCTTCCACCGGCCCAGGAATCGATCTCCGCAAGATCGATAAGTTGGCATGAATATTCCCTGCCTGCCGAGAGTCTAGTTGGGGAGAGACGGAGGCTGAGGCTCAGGCGCAGGCAGTGGAGGAAAGAGGAAGGATGGGGACGGAGGCAGTAGAGACAAATAGCCGGAGAAAAGAACACTATAGGCGGAGTGGAAATGAACCAACACACGGGTAACGGTGGCGCATCGTTCCGTAGAATGGACAGCAAAAGAAAAAAAAACGGGACATTTTTTACGCAATTCATTTTCAATCAGTCTGGACAATAAAGCGCGCTCAGGAATGCTTCTTTGATTTGAGCAACCAAGAGAAAAAAGGACTCCGTTCAAGCCTTCAGAAAGGGAGCCGGAGGAGAGTGCGTGCGCGTGTGTTAAAGTGGGTGTGTGCGCCGATTGCTCTCCCCCGCTGCAAGTGCATCGGCACAGAGCGAGGCGGGGCGGGTCTGCATGGCTGAGTCTGACCGACATGGAGGATGTGTAAAGCGGGGAAGAAGAGAGGAGGAAAATTAAAAAAAATGTCTTACCGGAGTTGGAGCGGAGAGCCAAAGGGGACTTGAGACGCCAGGCGTTGAGGTCAGGGGCAGTTCTCTGAAACACGAACGGCACCGGCAAGGGAACAAACATGATCTTCCAACGGCTTCTTGTTTTGATGCAAATAATCTGACAGAAGAAGTGCCGTACTAATGAGCTCTGTCCTCTTCACAAGCTTCTGTTTCTTCGCCCGTTTCTCTGGTAGACAGCTTTGGGGGAAATATTTGATGTCGAGAGCTCAAAGCGTTCGCCGTTCGTAGGTGTGTACACATGTAGCCCAGCAGCGCACTTTTATTTACATTTGTAGATGTCGACTGGTGGCTGGCATTAGTTTTTGGTGTAAATGTGCATAGAACATATACGAGGCTATGTGTAGGATGGTCCCCTTGAGTGCAGCAGGCAGTTTAAACAGTCCAGACTAACACACAGACGGATAGATAGGAGATCAGACCTCACTTCCATAGGCCATACAAGAAAAAAAGTTGTGTTACAATTACAGGCCTATTGTAGTAGTTCTGAAAGGCGGTGTCACCTGCCTGTCGTTGATGCACCTGCGTCTCTCTTTTACCTTTCTCACTGCTAAAGCGTTCTCCTTGAGTAAACATAGAGGCCCGGGAGCTTATTTTATCCTCACACTCCTCAGCAGTAGTAATGTTTCCTATAGGTGTGAAAAGGCATGAGAACAGTCGCTAGCATCACCGGCCGTGGCTTAGCTTTGGCATTCGCTTTGCAATTGAAAAGAGCACGATAAATGATGACACATATAGAAACAGACGAGACAGTGTAAAAGGCCAGCGGAGTTATAAAGTCTTATTTGGATCTCTGTATAGTATTTGGTTTGATCTTTGTATTTGGTCTCTAGCTGCACGCGCTTCTCTTTCCTTTGCTTGAAGGCTACATAGAAATAGAAATTCATTCATCCGCTCGCGCAAAGCTGCGGATGGCGTCGCGAGCACATTAAAAACAGCTTCATTAAATGCTATAATCAACAAATAAATAAACAAGTGGGGCTAAAGGCTATACGCGGACGCACACACACAAACACAACGCGCGCGCCTGGCCCTGACGCTCCTCCTCCCTCGCTCTCTGTCACAAGGCAGTAATTAAAACGCAATCAATCGATAAATATATAAATACAGCGAACAAATAAATAAATAAAAAAATTCTAAAACAAAAGAAAGCGAAATAGAATCCCGTTATGGTCTCCCGTTTTATCGAAACACTTGCCTATCTCCGTCCATCCGTCTGTGTGTCTTTTTTTGTCTGTCTGTTTGTCCCCGTTAATATGTGGGAACCCCAATTGCTCATTCGACCCGGCTCCCTTCAGGATTGTAGCGATCTGCCACTAGGCTGGCCGCAACATTGAGGCGAGAGAGGATCCGCTACTACTCACACATCACCACCCCACCCCCGCACCCCCACCTCCCTCCCTCCCTCCTTCCTCTCCCACCCACCCCCACATCTCCCTTGTTTTCACTACCGCTGCAAAAGGTATCCTATATTGATTTCCCCCTTCTCTTAATAATACCAGCTATAATGATGCCAATGGTGATCAGTGCATTAGCCTACTACTACCAGGCTGCCTTGGGAAGAACAAATGCTGAAGACCCGACAAGAGAATCCATGGATACCTATAGGCTTAACGCTAATACCTTTTCAGGATATAATACTCAGCATGCACACAATTAAGTTATCTCATCACTGCTTTTAATAAGCCCTCCCGAAGCGGACGAGGTTGTATCATTAGAGTTTTATTCAGATGGAGGGAGACAAGAGCGACCGCTGCTGTTGCAAATATTGACCACATGGAGCTGCTTTGCAGCCTGAAAATCTTCATTTTGGTATTTTTTTCCAATTTTTTTAACACTTTTAACTAAGTGAGTTCAATGTACCATGCACACACTATATTTAATGTTGGCATTTTAAATGCAAAGCTTACAAATAATCACACCCATGTGATGTGAGAACCCAAGGTGTCAGTACAGGGATGAGCTCCAACCACCAAAGGAGTAATCTCCTCCTCTCTCCTCTCTCCCCGGATCCTGTTTCCTCCATCCCAGCCATGCATGCCGGCCTCCCCAGCATGCCTTTCTTCGTCTCCTGCCCTCTCCCACCCATGTTACATGCTGTCAATTACAGGCCAGCATCAGTCAACGCCGGCCGCTTACACACCAGATTATTGTCGATATAGATTTTTAAATAGAAAAATCCATACCTTAAACATCACAGTCAATATGGGCAAATCAATACGAATGAGCGAGCTGGTGCTCCTACAAGGGTCCTGAAATCCCCATCATCCCCCGCAGGACTGTTTACCTGCCCTCACTCACTTAATGCTGCGCATGATTAGGCCATGTTTTAATGGAAATTGCTCATGAAATAAATAATCTTGCCATCATCGCCGACCTGACTTTGTCATTTTCTCATTCATCAACACACAGCCATATTGTCAATAAATGTGTACTGCACACGCTAAACTGGCATATTCTTAATTATGAAAAATGTGTCCTTCCCTGGAGTAGACAACCAGGTTTTATTGTCCTTCTCCCTTCCACTTCATGTATGACAGATGACATCCAAAGGTCCAATGAGAGAGAGAAGGACGGAGAAGAGAGGTAGAGAGGAAGAGGAGAGAGAAGGAAGGAAGGAAGACAGAGCAAAGAGAGAGAGAAGGAGGAAGATGGAGAAGAGAGGAGGAGGAGGAGAGTGAGGAGGAGAGTAAGGAAGGAGAGGATGAAAAATGATAGAAAAGAGTGAGGCGTGGAGGCAAATGAGAGAGGAGGAGAGCAGGGAAAGGGAGAAGTGACTAGTTGTCCTTCAAAGACCCCCTTCCCTCCACAGAGGGAGCCATGCGCGCCCCCTTTTCCCTCCTCCCCACACTCCTTCCAGACAAAAGCAATTATTTCTTGTAGAATGTAGTGTGGTTGTGTGCGTCTGTGGAAGGGAGGAATGGAGGGAGGGTGTGTGAGATTGAAGGAGGGGAAAATAAGATGGTGTTGGAGGGGTGGAGGAGGAGGAGGAGGAGGGATGCTAACACCTACAGCATCCACCCATTCGTCCTCCACGCACTCCTCTGACCAAACTCTCCTTTTTTTCTCTCCATCTGACATGGTCGCAAAGACAACATAACCATCAAGTAAGCATTCACAGGTGTATGAGGCCACACCATCAAAACACCTGCACAATTTATTTCAGATGAATTCACAAACAGAGGGCGCGTGCTTGGGCATCATTATAGTACATGTTGGACCTAAACACTTTTAAGATAGAAACAAACTCTCTTTTAGAAAATATCAGCCTCGCTCCTTTTCTCTTATATTCAGGTGGACAATTTAACAAGTAAAATACACACACACACACACACACACACACACACACACACACACACACACACAGAAAAACAAAGGGCTATGATACCTGGAGATTACAGCTATCTCATTTATCTTTGAGTCTGTCCATCTGTCTATCTGTGTCCAGGACTGATCACCTAAATTCAGCGGATTGCCCCCCTCAGTATGTTACTTGCTTGGTGCCTATAGGGCCCCTGCAGCGAGCCGGTCTCTACAGTTTCACTCCCCAGGGACCAAGGGGGACCCATGGGCCCAAAGAGAGAGAGAGAGAGAGAGAGAGAGAGAGAGCTCCCTTGGGGGGCCGCTCAAGCCAATAACCCCTGCTGGACTGCTCTCATCGGGGGCCCACATGGTCCTGATTGTCCACCTCCCTCCGTATCAAGCCTCCCAATCCATACAGAGATATATAGCTGGTTCCATTGTTTTCTAGGCTGTATCTTCCCGCTGCCGTATTGAAAAAGGGTCTTTTCAAAAATTGTCTCTCTCTCTTTTTCTCCTTTTGCCTCTATTTCTTTCAGATAAAGAAATACTGTAATGGATGTCATATTGGATGGATACTAGCAGTATGTGCAGTAATCAAGGAGCATTATTGGCTGTACAATATATACTGTTAGTTTTATCATCACAGAAATGCAACAACAAAAAAATAATATTGTGTGTCCTTTTTCTCATTTGTAGTACTACATGAGAATAGTAAGTTCCATATCTATATTGAACATTAAAAATTAAATTTCCGAAAAGGATTAGGTGAAAGTAAAGAATGTCATGCTTGACAAATCTTCTAATTTGAATTTAAAAAAATAATATAGATTATTAATGTTCTCTCTTCGTATATAATGTATGTCCCAATTTCAATATTAATATAAAATGTATAAAACTACTGTTAGAGTATAGAACCTATTATTGTTTATCTATTAATAAATGGAAACATTTCTATTACCTAATATTTTGTTACAATTCTTCCACTAGAGACTTAATGTATCAAATGTTACTTTGAAATTAAAAAGTATCCGAAATGTTGCAACATATAGTATCTCTGCTTTCTTTTCATATTGTTGGTAAGTGAGAACAATGATTAACAATTTATGTACTATTATTTATATTTCTTTTATGCTTGATATTCAGTAATGAACAATAACACTACAGAAAATCAACAATATTTCTGCAATGCTTTAAGTTAATAAACGACTGTATTTATTTACAGGTGGTGGTTTGGTGATGTAGTTTTTCTCTACTAGTTACAAATGTATTCATAGAAAACAATTTGTTCAATTCCTCACCACAACATGTTTTCCATGTCATGTGCTGTAGGTTCAGAATGTGACATGAAATATTTATCCAATCAGAAAGAGCCAGAAGTATCCTTGGGCTATACATTAGTTATAACATATGTCATGAATTAGTCATGTAGTTTTATTGCACTCCTGCTAATTCATTTTGAACGATTGATTTCACTGGTTGAAAACACAGTGTTTGAATATTGAACAAAAATTGTTATTGAAAATGATGCAGAAAAAAAAGGAAGCCGCACATTGTAGCTGAGAATTTACTCCTTTGCCTCCAAGAAACAGCATTTAACTGTCTGACTGCACGTTTTGCGAAACATTGTGTGTGTGTGCTTGTGCAGTTGTTTCTTGTGAACATTTCTGTGTGTGTGTTTGTGTGTGTGTGTGTGTGTGTGTGTGTGTGTGTGTGTGTGTGTGTGTGTGTGTGTGTGTGTGTGTGTGTGTGTGTGTGTGTGTGTGTGTGTGTGTGTGTGTGTGCGCGCGCGTGTGCATGTGTGTGTGTGAGATTGTGTGCGTGTGTGTGCTTGTGTTTGTAACCCAACTTGTCTGCTGGTTCGTTCGCATCCATGTCATGGTCGTAGTTAAATGGTGATGTCATGTTGACAAACGAGCTGGTTGAATTAAATTCTCACTCATCAATAACGGCGTCGGTAGGGAATCAATAGCAGCCAACAGTGGCGTTACTGGCTCTGTCAGCGGCCTAACAAGGCCCTATTAGAATGGACAACGCTCTCTCACTGTCACCCCGTCCCATCTCAGTCCAGTAAAACCAAGCGCCAACGCACTTTTCTCATATCCTCTCCTCACACACACACACCAATAACACACAGCAAAATGCAATATTCACATAAAGCCATACTCTGACATGATGTATAGATTTGTCAAGATAATATGGATATGATGCATGAGCTTTTATGAGGTTTGTTTGTTTGTGTATTTGCCAGTGTATGTGTGTGTGTGTTTGTGTTTGTGGCAAAGTATTGTTTGTGCTTCTTGGATAGTGTCAATGGCATGGCTGTGCAGGCTTTGGATCCCAACCCCGGGGTTCACATCCAACCAAGATTCAATCAATCCAAGAAAACACACAAGAAAAAAAAAGGTGAGCTCTGTGTGTGTGTGTGTGTGTGTGTGTGTGTGTGTGTGTGTGTGTCCATGTAGATGTCAAAGCCCATTTAGAGCAACACAAAAAAGTCACACACCAAAGATGCGTGTGATAAAAGTTAAATTCTGATAAACATGTTGAGACACGAAATACAGCAAGATGGACAAACACGCACACAAACCACGACTGTACACCACTATCTCCCTCTTTTCACACCCTGCGTCCCCTCCAACTTCCCATTTTCTTTAGTGTACAAGCAGCTGATCCAGCTAAAGCCCTTGTTCTTTCTGTATTCCTTGTCTTTTTTTATTAGTTTTTATTAACTTTGCCTCCCTCTCTATGTCAGCACTCTCAATAATCAATGCTGATATATTGCCAATATCCAGCTCAGTCCCTCGTGCCATCTTTCACTGAGGCTCTGTTATTGAGGAAGATTGGCCCAATAATAATGATATTTATTATAGATATTTATTATCTGGGTTTGTGGCAGTGCTGCGGACGCACCCTCCTGAAGACTTACATGCCGGCAAACTCGCCACGCAGACACATAAACATGTACACACCCCACGGACACACACGCAATTTCTCTGGGGCTCTTTAATTTACACTGGTAATATCAGCCGATTATCCCCCATACAG
This sequence comes from Hyperoplus lanceolatus, assembly GCA_026929865.2. Classification (NCBI taxonomy): domain Eukaryota; kingdom Metazoa; phylum Chordata; class Actinopteri; order Uranoscopiformes; family Ammodytidae; genus Hyperoplus; species Hyperoplus lanceolatus. Next base: position 24,208,087 of record CM049401.1, on the reverse strand, counting down.
ATAGTGTAGGGTTATCAGCAATGTTTGCACACAGTGGGCATAACGGTCTGTGTATTCACTCAACATTATAAAGTCCACTGCACCCGCATAGGTGTGTGTGTGTGCAGAGTCGAAGTCCAAAGGTCCACCTATGGCAGCCTAGAGGCACTGAGCAGTGTTTAGAAGCCAAGGGAAGGGTTGATAGGAGGGGTCAAGATTCAAACATTGCTTGGTCAGGGGAGGGGATGCAGGAGAGAGGGGACTGGACAATCTGGCCTCTCTTGCCCTCCATCCCCCCCCCCCACTCCTCCACGTACACACACACACACACACACACACACACATACATACCGCACACTCTCCAACCCCCCCAGGCCTCATCTACACCCCCCCCCCCTCCATCTCCCTCCATCCCTCCAGTAGCCAGGGCCCCAGACGGTAATCCACCCCAGTGCTCCTCATCCTTTCATGTATTGATTTCCTCTCCTGCGCCACGGTTACATGTCGCACCCACGTCATTGGGTCCCGGCTGCTCTCCTGCTACCAGCCCCTCCCCTCCCCTCCCCGCCTCACCCGTCCACCCAGCCTCACCCTCAGCCCCCCCACCACCATCTTCAACAACAACAACATCTAAACGGGGAGGGTGTATGTGTGTGTGTGTGTGTGTGTGTGTGTGTGTGTGTGTGTGTGTGTTTGGGGAGGGTGGTGGGGGGGGGGTTACACCCATCTCATCCAGGGGAGAGAAAGACAGAGAGGGGAGAAAAAAGAGGGGGGTGCTAAAGCGAGGAAAAAGAGGGCAGATAAAGCACTGCAGTATTTCAGCAGAGCAACCAGCATTTTACAGGGATAGAAACAAACAGAAGATGGAGAGAGAAAAAGCAGAAGAAAAAAAATCTGCCCCTGGGGGTGCAGAGGATATTGTGGAAATTATCAGAGTGCGACACATGTTGGAAGTCCATGGCGAGATATTTATTTTGAATTTGTCTTTGACAGTGAAATTCATCACCGCCTAGGCCTATAGTGTTGCTCTAGAGACACGTTCGGATGGACACGAGGAGTCATGGTTCCATTTTGTGTGGAGAAAATATGTCAAATTCAAAAACCAATTAGTCAATGGATTGCTTAGTGGACTGAGAGAAAATTTATTTGGAATCAATGTAATATCATTTAATTGATTTTTATTTTATTTAAAAAAAAAAAAAAAAAGAAAAGCAATTTAGTTCTATTTTCTCACGTGTGAATAGTCTTGTTTTAAAGCCTTGTTAAAATTGACATTGTGTTTTTTAGAGGTGGAGGTGTTTATAATTTTCAAATATCACACTCTCTGAAAAAAATCCTAACATGAACATTGATATGCTTTTGTATTTTTAAAAATCCATGTGATCAATATGTGCTCAAAAGTGTATTTGAGCGTGTGTGACATCCCTGAGTGAATGGATGAAGTATGTATGAGACTGCGGGTTGGGAGTACAACAGGTCAAGGTTATGTTTCGAGTGTGCATTGGGCAAAGTGTGTGTCTGTCTCTGTGATTGTGTGAATGGCGTCTGCGAGCCGAAGGACGGTGTATGGGTGTGAGTGAATCGCTGTGGTGCGGCTGTGCATGTGTGTGTGTGTGTGTGTGTGTGTGTGTGTGTGTGCTGCCTCTTGGTCATATGTGTATACGTGCACAAGCATGTGTGTCAGATGTAGTTGTGTGTGTGTGTGTGTGTGTGTGTGTGTGTGTGTGTGTGCTGAGTCTGCAGGTTCCCACTCCTCATCTAGAAAAAAGCGGTCAGTAAGAGTGACCATCAGGCAGCTGGAGTCTTATAGTCTGCGGGAGCTTGCAAGTGTGTGTGTGTTTTTGTAAATGTGTAATATCACATAAAGACACACATTCTTCATCTATGAATGTGTTTTAAAACCAGTGCATGTGTGTTAGTGTGTGTGTGTGTGTGTGTGTGTGTGTGTGTGTGTGTGTGCGTGTGTGTGTGTGTGTGTGTGTGTGTGTGTGTGTGTGTGTGTGTGTGTGTGTGTGTGTGTGTGTGTGTCTGAGAGGCCATTCCTATCACCAGAGCAAACACAGGCCCCATCACAAGGCAAACAGGAGCTTGGCCCAGCGAATGCATTTTAAACACGTTATCTCTCATTGTCTAGCCTACACACACTCTTCCAAGAAATAATATGTTATTTTACATTTTTTGCAGATGCAAACTGTCAGCAGAAAATGTAAACATTGAAAGCTCAGGCTAAATAGTCTCCTCTGTCAGGGTCATCAACGTCACTGCCATTGCCAAATTCACCATCACTATAATAATGCAGCCATTAAAGAGCAGTCTTTAAAACATCATAATACAATGTAAGTGCAGCACATAGCATAACATTTTCACTGACTGATGTGGTGAGATTGAAGTTTTTACTCTCCATGTTGTTGACAATAGTTGCTTTTTCTTGCTTGCCATTTGAAAGCACTTATCATAAGTGGATCTACAGAGAGTAAATTGTAATTGCAAGTATTGTAGTATCAAAGTGTTGTGCAAGGCACTCAACTGCAGGCTGAGACAGAAAAGCAGCAAATGACTTTAGAAAGGTTAGCACAATTTGGTCAAGTACGGAGGCTATAAAAAGAAAATGCTATCTACTGAATGTCTGAATGGGAGCCTCAACACTTAAGATGAGCAGGAAAAGGTCAAAAGCGCAGACAGTCGAACACACACAAATATACAAACAGGTGAAAAAATCGCATATGTTCTTGTGCACACACAAAGGGAGGCACAGTTTAGTTCAGATAGTTTAGCTCAGACGCACACACTCATGCATTCAAGCCTGACACACAGACACACACATACACACTCGGATACAGCCAATTAGGTCCACCACCTTCAGAGAAACACCAGTGGGCATGTAAGATTCGGAGTCCAGCGGGCCTCTAAAGCCTAACACAGTCATAAGCCAGAAATAACACACACACGTCTCCAGCAGGCTCTGCAGACCATGTGAAATAGCAAGGCAAAGACAAAACACTCCATTCCATCTCTGACATTTCCAATATCTGTCTATCCCTCATAAACCTCTGTTCACCCATAAAGTGACTCATTTTTCACAGAAGAACGTGTTCCATCTGGGCGGCTATACCAGGGCCGGCGATACTCGCTGCCAGTGCCTCTTGATGCTTGAAATAATTGCAAAATTATTGATTGTCTTAAACATTTTATGGCTTTTCTACAAGGATACGCCCCGACGTGTTGAAGACAAGTAATGATTAAAAAAACGGTTTATATCTCAGTGTTGTTTGCTCTTTTGTTTCTTCTACCAGCGCTGTATGTGTTGGGCAGTTTTTTTCAGTCCACTTCCCCTCCCAGCTCATAACTCTCTTTTCTCTCCTAACCTCCTGCTCTTCTTCTCAGTCTCCCACTCGGTTAATTCACTACACTGTCACCGGTCAGTGTATTTACCTAACACCAATCTCTTCCCTTTTCCCTCTTCCCTCTTCATCTCCCCCTTTCCTCAACCCGTTTTTCTCCATCCCTGCCCCTTGCGTACGGTGAGACTGTGTGAGAGCAAGTGTGTGGGAGATTTAGAGCGGGGATCAATAAGAAATTTAAAAATCAATGCACTTAGCGCCAGGAAATCGATGGGCCTAATCGGGATGCCAATCGGCACGGTCAAAACAATTAAGAGGGAAGAAAAATGTTTAACAACCTCCTCTCTCTTGCTTACATAGACACAGGGGAGAGGGGGAGAGGGGGAGAGGGAGAGGTGGGAGACGGAGGCCTAAAGAGGAATATCAGAGGCAGACAGAGAAGGATGAGATGGAGTGATATATGGGAAGCAAAGGCTCAGGAGAAAAAGCTCAAAGCTTTAGACTCAAGGAAAAAAGCGGGACTGGAGGGAGGGGTGGAGGAAGGCAGGGAGTGAGGGACAGCAGAGATAAAGAACAGTAAAAGAGAAGATTATGATGCAGTGGGGTGACAGTCATGAAGGACAACAGAGCAGAGGAGGTGAAGTTGGAAGATACAGGTGGAAGGTGGAAGAAGACAGATTTCTCATCCATAACTTTTTCATGTGAATATTCTTCTAGCTTTTAGCTCCAGAATGAAAAGGACACATGTAACAGAGCAGAGGAGGGGTGACAAATAAAAGGTTGCGGTTGGTGATCAGAAAACACAAAAGTAATTCCCTCCCTCTGGAAGTGGCGCTATATACAAGCCAGCTGCTCCCTACAGTCAGTCAGACAGTACAGTAGTTTAGCACTTATCCTTGACAGGCAGCCAATCAATTGACCCAAGTCACAAACAAGCCAACTCTTCCAAATCAAGGAGATTTTCTTTTTCCTGCCCGGTTGAAGCGTCCAATCAAACTGAATGTTTGTCAGCCCAGGCACCCAATGAGGAAGCCGGGGTTGAGTGCGGGAACGGCAGAATGGGTTGGTGGGTGGTGGTGGTTGGGGGGGGGCTAATTTGGGGTCAATCAATAGATCTCCCCACTCTCTATCTTCTGCCTGCTCACCACGCTAAAATCAATGGGAAAGCCAATAGTTCCCTGCCCCAGAGTGGATTAGTGAACACACAACTAATCAGCCAGTCACTGAAACTGACATCTCAGCTATTAACCTATTGATACGGGGAGACACGTGTTGAACACACGCCGAAACACACACACACACACATACACATACAGAGGCACATTCCAATACAAACGTATATGCCGTATTGACGAGTGAAATTCCTTCAGATCTGGACAGAGAAACACATTGAAAGGCCAGTGTGTGAAGGTTAAGCTGTGTTTAAAGCGCAGAAACATTCATTGTAAATGAATCTTACAAAAAAATTATTCTAATCGAATTACAATTATAAATATTCTTCACAACAACATGGTAATCTTTGTGCTTCGATGCCCAGCCCCAAACACAGCGAGTTCTACCAGCATCCAATGAGGAAGTGACAAATTATTTAGTTCACCAAGTGGCCACTAAGAGGTGGTACCAAAACAGAGCAATTTCTTATTGACTCTTATTGATTGCCCATGTTAAGAAGGACATTTTCACAGCATTATTAAATCTATTTACGATCTGGTCCAAAAAACATTCTAGTCTGTATGTTTAGATCATAGCTCCATGGCAACATTGAGGGGGGTGAATTTTTTGGGATTACGCTAGTTTTTGAACTATTGGAGGTTAAAATGTATGAATAATAAGGGCTGCGGCCTCTAGAGTGACAGGTAGCCGCCCGCTGGCCCTCACTTCACCCTGGAGGGATACGTCATCTAGATGGGCGTATCTCCCTCCCCCCGACGTCATATCAATGCCCTTTTTCGGTAAGAGGAAATGAGACGGAGTAAAAATCTGACAAAATGGCGACGCGCACAATGATTCCGTGTGGACGCTAGCTTCACTCTATTTCAGGTTTCAGCCACTGTCCAGCCAGCAGCAGCAGCCCCCCCCCCCACACACACACCCGTTAAGGAAAGAGGATACGTGTTAGAGAGGGAGAGTGCGTGTTCTTGCTTGTAACATGGTGCCACTCTTCCTGCTTGGGACTGATACATAAATCTGACATATAAATATATATTTTTGAACAACTGGTTGTCAAGATACTGTGGTGATAAACAGCAGTTGCATGGCGAAATTTCAGAATTTTATGGGGAACCTTTTAATATCGCACACACAACTGATTTGAGAGGGAAGCTGAGAGGTGATTTAGAATATGCCTGTCAAAAAAATCACATTAATGATGATAAACCGTGGAACTTTAAAGAAACCATTTTTGAAAAAAGAGGCAAAACACCTTGCAGGATCTCCTCAGGAAGATAAAATAATATGTACCTGGCTCTTAAGAGGAGCACTACACAAGGATCATTTTTCAAAAATAACAGCCTGACTAGCTTTCATCCCTTACTTTTGAAAGCCCTCTTGTTTTCTGAGATTGCGTCTCCTTCCTCTGTTCCTTCTCCCCTCCTTCCCTCCCTCCCTCCCTCTCTCTCTCTGTCATGTTTTAGTTTTCATATGTTGGTTTTGTTCTTCCTCATTTTCCCCTTGTGTAAAAAAAATGAAAGGCTGAAAATAGGATGAGTGAGCGGGAGAAAAAAAAGGCAGAAGGCAAAAGCAGCATTTGTACATCGGTGAAATCACTGTCTGCAGTCCTGAGACTGCTCTCTTTCTCTGCACTGACAGTTAGGGACAACGATGCAGCCCCCGAACCCCATCCATATATACATCACACCCGGTAAACCAAGCCTTATCCAAAAGCCAATGCAAAAAAGTTCCCCTTTGCACAGTGCTGAATTACTGTATTCCAATGTCATATTCTTACACCATGACAAGAGGAACAGCATTGATCAGCCACAGGCAGCTGCATAAAAAAACATCCTTCTAAATCGCATTCAGACGAACAAGCTATTTGAAAAGCTAAACCAGGCCCATGCATGTTTTTGGAATTAGTTATCAACCATGCACATTGTAGTGTGACAGGCTAGGCAAAGCAAGGATAACTGTATGTCTTTTCTTTTCCAATAACCTTTTTTCTTCTTGACATATTTTCAGCAATCCTTTTTCACGTTAAACGCACAAAGAGAATGGAAGTGAGAGGCGTAACAAGTAGAGTGGATTTTGTTTCTTTTTTTCCTTCTCTTCACAGATTTTATTTCCATGGTGGACCCAGCATTAGAGGCAGTCAGTCATGACTCTACATTTAGGCCTAATCCATAGCGCTTCCTCCACACTGTGGTGGTGGTGATGGAGATGGTGAGCGAGAAACTTATTGAGGGAAAGAGACGTAGGGGATCGGAGCGGGAGAGAGAGAAAAAGTGTGAAGGGGTATTGTTGAGATGTCCAGGCAAGTCTGGATGCATTGGTTCCATATAACATTCCTATTCCACTTTCGACAGACGAAAGCTGCCATTCTGGGAGAACGCAATCCTGATTTCTCGCTTCAGAGCCAATATCTGCACCATACAAATGGGAGGATATGGAGGGGATGCGATACAGACTTGGAATATTGCTCTTTCTTCTTATCCTGCTCAGACACATTGATGTTTTGGAGCCTTTTCATTGCTCAGCCAAAATGAAGTCTTTCTGGGGCCGCAGCTATTGACAGATTAAGAAAACATATCCTATATTGTAGGACATGACAGAGGCTCTCTTGTTATCTGAATAATATGAGCAGTGCTGAGGTGGCACGGAAACACTATTTGTGAAACATTGTGTGGTTAAACTCCGGGGTGAAATTACATCCTACTCTCACAACAAAAAAGTCCAGCTCTGTGGAAGTGAAAGTAGTTTCTCTGCTGTGGTTGTAACATCAATTTAGCTTTTTTTTCTTCTCTCCATTTTTCATCTTTCATTTATCTTGCAAGTGGGGAAAAAATTATTACATTCAGTCATTTTGTTATATAATTGATAATGGAAAAATCCCAGCCATGGGTATTATCCACTATCTACGACCAAAGCTTCATAATCCTTAGGAAAAGGCTGAAAGCGGTGAGTTACACAAGGCAACACTGCCCAACCCTCACTCAACAGAGAAACTGACGGCCTGGAAATCACTGAGGCCAAATCACAGAAAATTGATCACATCCAACAAAATGGCTGCAGCGACTAAAATTGGTGTGAGCTCAAGCCTGCCCGGCTGGGAGAGGCAGGAAGGGAAAAAAATTATGTACTATAATTGTTACTACTATAGAAGAATTATTTTGGACACTTACTGTGACATAAGTGACATTTAAATCAGGCAGGAGAGTGAGACAAGCATTGCAAAGAGGTGATGGGCAGAGCTTTAGTTGGGTGAAAAAAAGATGTGTGGATCATAAAGAGAACAACAGGGGGAAAAAACTGAAAGAAAAGGTTCAAGAGATGAAGGAGAGAAAATAAGGTGTGCTTCAGTCATCTGGAGTGTGTAAAAGGGTTATGCTGAGAGGTGGCATGTTCTGATGCGATAGACAGGAAGGGGACGAGGGAGGAGGTGGGTAACAGAGAGGTTCACGGAGAACAATTGAGAAAAGGGCTGGCAGAGAGGGGAAGAAGAGATTTAGGATTAAGGAACGAGTGTGGGGTAAAAGGAGGAGGCTTAGGGGTTTGGGTGAGAGAGGGACAAAGTGAGAGGGGCGGGCAGGGTAGAAGAGGAGGAGAATGCAGGAGAGCAATAGAGACACAGAAAGAGAAACTGTACAGGGCTTTTTGACGGTGTGAGAGCATGGATAAAAAGATGTATTTTTCCTGCTTCCTCTGTTGTCCTGCCTCTCCTCTGGGTAACTTCCCCACTGCTCTCCCCTCTCTCTGCTGCCTTCCTCCTCTGTCTGACACAGTGGGGAGATAGGTAGGAAGCCTAATGGAGCCAGACACAGCAGCTACTCTCTGCTGACACTCACAGGCGGAGGGCGGGCACTACAGATTCTGCTGACCAGCCCTGCCGAGACCCCCCCCCCCACACCTATCGGCCGGAGAGCGGCCATCAATCCGAAACAATAGCCCGGAGGAGGCTGGGGGAGATGGGATGAGAGGGAAGGGGATGTGGTACTGCAAAAGCTCAATGGGCAACGCATGCCGCTAACGCTGTCAAGAATTAGGAGCTCGATTCCTGCATTTGAGGCAAACAAATATGGGGGTACTGTAGGAGCCTGGAGTCGTTTTTTTTCCACCAATGTAGTGAAAACTCTGATATCTGGTAATATTGATAATAAAGCCTCTCATTTGATAAATAAACATAATAATCACTCTTAAATTTACCAGTACAATAGCGCTGGAACACTACTATGATTAATGGATTCTTTGATCAAAAGAAAAAATCTGTTTTGTTTGTGAAATGGAATCATTTGTGTTCAATTGAATACATTTACAAAAGCAAATTACACCTTATCTGGTTATATCTTCACAAAAATTAAAAATGGAACTACAGCTTCTGTTTCATTTTAAGTTAAAATGTGTATGATTCTTTTTATGTTATAGGTTTATCAGCATAAGTAACTAATTGTTGGAGACTGGCAACTTGTGATTGGTATTCGTCATTATTTTATAATATAAAGTATTGATCTAATTATAAAATAAAATCATCAATAAGTGATGAAAGATATGAGATTGCAAAGATGCAAATTTGTAAAGTAATGTAGAGAAATGAATGTGCAATATTGGCGCCTCATAGCAGATATTAAAATAAAACTGATGAAAATGAGTCTGACTTAACATTAATACACTGATTTTTGAAAACCAAATGTTGTTCATATACAATTGCTGTATTTTCTTTGTCACATAATAGTATCAAATTGCTTCCGGTGTAGCTGGTAAATGCTGGTATGTCTCTTATTTTAGCAGTTTTTGTAACACGGTCAAATCCACACAAATCACATGTTGCACCTTTATGAACGGGAAGCTCTTAATGGCGATGTAACTGTTAACTAGTGGTTCTACGAGATAATTGAGGGGGTCAAAAAAATAAAAACATAATAGCTACTTTTATCCTATATGAAAAAAATAGGTGATTTTTGCAATTATTTACCATTAGTTTCTCATGTTCTTAGTATATTATTGCCTGTTCTGTTCATTATAAGCTGTAAAATACATACATTGTGCCTATTTAAGTCTAATAACAAAATCAACATTGTAAGTTAAATATGCTCTAAAAAACATAATTAAAAGCATGTGTTACAGTTATGGATGCATTATAAATGACCAGATTGAACGTTTTACTGGATAATAAGTCTTTAAGTGATTGTTATTAAATTCTAGCACTGGTCAAATTGACACATGAACATCAAGGGTTTTAACCTTTTTTTAAACATAATAAGAGGGGTTGCTCAGGGTGCTTACCGACCTGGCGCAAGAATATATGGTTTAATTTTCATGGGTAGGAAATCAAAAGGGTTCAGATGTAAACGGGTATTAGGTGTGGCAAGGTGCCAGGGTGGGAACATGTCAGAGGAGTAAAGCTGTGGTGGTTGGGCCGGCACTGGGCCATACATCCTGCAGGTAAACTGGACTATAGGGTCAGTGTGTGTGTGGGGGGAGAGTCTGCCTCCCCGGTCATTGTGTTGGGGGGAGGTAGTCATTACAAACTGACCGTTACTGTGACAAGCAGTGACACATTGAGGCTTCACCCGGGGGAATTAGACGGTGGACAGACGATGGGATGTGCAAAGGTTGTGTGGACATTGTACACACACTGAATTGTTCTTTTTTTACTCTCTATACATTAAGTAGCTATGTGTGTACATGTGTGATTGTGATTCTCTTCGGCGGCATATGTGTGTATGTGTGTGCGCGTGCGTGCGTGTGTGTGTGTGTGTGTGTGTGTGTGTGTGTGTGTGTGTGTGTGTGTGTGTGTGTGTGTGTGTGTGTGTGTGTGTGTGTGTGTCCAGGCTAGATAGCACATATTTGCTAATCTGGAGGGGGTAGCTGGAGGAAGGGGGTAGGGTCAGATGCCGAGGTCAGGTGTTAATTCACTGCTTCAAACCAGAGCCAAACACCAAAACCAGGGGAGACTGCAGCATATAGATCGACTAGATCGACAAGAACCACAAGGACCCCAAGGTCCACTGTGGCAACCACACCTCTATCTGTCCCCCTGCCGATATTCTCTTTAAACTTTCCTTTCCTTCTTCCTTCTCCTGTGCTAAATTTCAAATAATCTAATTCCCCCTTTCCCCCTTACCCCATCCTCTCTCCTCTCTCCATGGTCGGTCCAGTACTACACCTCGTCCTCCCCCAGATGGTAGAGCCCCTAAGGTCAGTCAGTCTGCAGGGTCATCAGTCTGGGATGAAGCTGAACCTTGACCCCTGAGCCCTTGATGTATTCCAACCACAAGCACCGCAGACACACTCACATAATGGACATGTGTGGCCTCACAAGGGGCCCGATTCATTGTGGTAAATTTTGATCAATTTATCACATCTCCTTTGTCACTTATTGAAGTCCTGTCTGTGCGGGCCAAGCCGTGGCTCTATGCGGCTGCTGTACTGGTTGAGTGTTCAGGTTAAGAAAGACAACGCCATCGACCGCAAGATCTTTTGGGATGATTAATCCAACCACCATTTATCAGCTAATCGATGCAGCGATGATCGTGAATTGCACATTGACTATTCAATAATCACAATTGATAAATAACTGTTGGGGGGAGGGAGGGGGCATGTTCTTCCACCCGAGAAACGGAAGAGGTTACCTGTACATGCACACAAATAAAAGAAAAAAATATATATATTTCTGACAATTTCCCTTCACATTTTTAAAGGGACCAGTCTAAATGTAAACATATTATTGACAACAAGCTGCTCAGTGACAATATGTCTCACTTTTTGGTTATCCTTGATGTTTTCTTTGTGGCAAAGTATTCTATGTGAAAGATACACCATACATATAAGCAAAATAAAACCTGACACTATATTTTTCATATATAGGCCTATTTTAAATTTTGTATTTAATGCATTTTTCCAAATAAATTCAGTAGGCCAAATATACAAACTCTTTTAAAAGAGGAAGGAGGGTGAAAGGTTGTTCTACAGGCAAACCCTACACCAATATATTAAGTACATACCGGTCACTGCTGGCCCCCTTCTTTTCACAAAACGATGCATCGTGCAAGTGCAATCTTTCGCTTTAATTGAGGTACTGGCCAAGCGACCTTTGATCTGCAGGTCATTACCGCATTGTGCACCGGGCCGCGGAGAACAGCCACACTATTTGGGAGGGGAGTCGTGCACAGAAAAATTTATAAATTTCGTATCCATGGCCTGTAGTGCTTGATACCGACTGAAAGTAGCCAGTAACAGAAATGTATAGCGAAAAAAATAAAACGATTTGGCTTCACGAAACCAAAACTGAGCCAATAAAGCCTTTCTGAAATGAGCTTTCGGACTGGCTGCGTAGACTAATGTTTAACATAAACCATAAAATTGAATGTATCGGTCGGGTGGTCTGTCTCAAGTTGATAAGGCGCAGGACAGAGTGTCATGGTGACAGTTCTGCAAAAAAAAAAAAAAAAAAAACAGCCTCAGCTCAGATATGAAGGATTTTATTGTAACATTGACACCAGTTCTATGGGGATAATCTATAAAATATTACGATCATTTTCTATGGGGATAATCTATAAAATATAACTATCATTTTGCCTGAAAACTTTAAAAATCCGTGTAGAATTACTAAAGGAGAATGTTTGTAAATATATCGGGATAGCTTGCGATGTATAGCTTTGTTTAATGTGAGTCATCATTCATTCTGTCTATTTGATTGGACTCCATTGGAAACTTTATCTAAAACTGCAGTGATTAAAATTCTCCTTCTTAGAATAAAATGAGAAGCGATTCAATTTGGACGTGTGTCTCCTTTTCAACTTTCTCAATTTTCCTCGAAAAAATAATACATTTCCTGAATAGCCAAGGTTATAATGTCAAGATATTCAACTGTTAAATATTGTAAAATGCATGCGAGAGCAGCATTTTGTTATTTGAGGCAAGAAAAAAAAACGAACTCTTAGAAGTTTATATATCTTCAGTTGCACGAAGGCGAAATTCTGAACAGTCACTCCTGAGAATAACAGCCCGATAATTTGTAATACAAAGAAATTAAGACAAAAAGCAGATGACACACATCAAGGTGCAGATGAAACAAGGGGCCTGCTATTTAAATGTGGGAATTTGACTTTTGAAATATTCATGAACTTTTTTTGCAAAGGATTTTATATCTAGGCTAACTTCCAAATTAAAATTAAAATATTAAACGCGGCTAAACTGTTGGCTGTGGAATGTACGCTCCTGTTTCAGATTGTAATACTAAAAAAAAGAAAGAAAAAGTAATGAGTTTATATTTAAATAATATGCATACGTCAATAATTAGAAATGCTAACGTAACACGATCCGCAGTATTAAAAGCAATACTGAAAACCATGGGAAATGGAAATTGTGGTCTAAAATATTGATATGCAAAAAAGGAGAAGAAAAAAATCTGCATTCATATTTACATTTCATCTGACAAGACGCAGACATTAACACATGTAGACTCTCGATCTAAAATCCTAAATTAAGTTTGAAATGAACATTCAGTTTGATTAATAATTTCGAGTCTAGCAGTGGATGTTTCTATCAAACAAACAGCCAATGACGGAGCGATTTGGAAATGTGGGCTTGATATGCAAAGCAACAGGGTTCAGAGTTCTCATCACAACCTCAGCACAATTCGCATTAATTACGGTTCTAATTGTAGATTTTAATTTAATTTCAGGCAACGTTTTAAACAATTTGCAAGCAATAGATCAAGGATATTTACTGTTAAATTACGCATGGTCCGGAATAACACACACACACACACACACACACACACACACACACACACACACACACACACACACACACACACACACACACACACACACACACACACACACACGGCAAATGCCTATTTATAATAAAATTAGACACAGTGGTTATACGACTCGAAGTAACAAAAAACGTCGTAAAGTGAATCTGTATCTCAAAAGACCAATTATTGACGAGCCTTATCAATACTACATATTAGAGCTTGACACGAGTCGCAAATACAGAGAAAATCCAACATTCCCATCGTTTACACATTAACAAAATATTTTTAGAAATGAAAAAAAACACAATTATTAGATTGCTATTATAATGTAACCGTGAATTATAAGATTATACAATAATATATGTAAGTATTGTAAGTATTACAAGGCGGTCTAGTTTACATCTTTCCCTTGAATAAAGTGAAGAGCTACAACCTCACGTGGTATTCAACTTTTTAATAAGGCATTATTTGCTAAATAGGAGTAATAAATGAATAATTGACATTTAGCCTACTTCATTTAATTCATGAAAGTAGGTAAATGAAACGCAAAAAGGTAAAACGCAGAAAGTCAACTTATTTTCTCTCTTAAGCACGTGTACCGGTCTCATGGGATTTATAAGTCATGTGTGCAGTGCACAGTGGTTCACACATTTGACTGCTAGGCTTTATTTACAATAATAAGTTTGAACTCTTTACACTAACAGATTCGCGAGTTTTTTCCACACCAGGGCATTTATCTACATAACAACGGGAGGGAACACACTTCATTTCACACATGCACAGTTTCTAACTTGGACAAGCGTGCCCTTAAACAGTCTAATTAAAAATATCTTGATATGACGCTCTTAAAATGTAGCTCTCAAAATGTAAGCTGCAAAAGCATGACAGTGTTTTCCGAAGAAATAGACCACCAATAGCCTGCATTTACTTTGGAACATGTGTGGGGGGTCTGCTAACGTTATAGATAAGGTATAGGTCTATGTGAGCCTAACAATGCGTTTTATTTTATTGGGAAGCAAAGATCAAGCAGGAATTGTCAGAAAGGTGTTTGGAAACCACATTTGATCCAACCCACAGCAATGATAATTCTGGACCATCTGAGGTGTACAGTAGCCTAGGTGATGGATGGGAAAGATTGGTTGTAAATCACATGATCACACTGACCAAATTAAATGTTGATTAAGCCACATTCTGGTGATAAAATGACATAATGGCATGAGGACATTGCTGCAAGGTTTAGTCTAGATGTTGAAGAGCTGATATGCTTAATGATCATCGGGTACCGAGCAGGCAGACAGCGGACAGCGGGAGCTCAGCGGCCAAGCAGAGGCAACGCACCGCGGCTGGGAGGTACCCACTGTCTGCGTTCGTCCTCTCCTCTCCTCTGCCGGCGCGAGCTCCCTGCTCGGCCTTATAAAGCCCACCGATCCCCTCCTTTTAATTGATTTTCTCATAATTAACTCAGTCTGTCTATCGATTTCCCTTCGGCGGCGTATCAGCCCTCGCTGCGCTGAGGTGTTATTGTGCTCGCCTATCTGCGGGCATCGGGATACCGACGAGCAAATATCGACCACGCTGATTAAAGAGCTCACGGCGAGGGTATATGTGACCATAAACGGTCGTGTTAGAGGCTACATTATGCACAAATTAAGACACAGGTTGCCTATTAACACGCCGGCCTGCACGCCCGCCTGTGCGTAAAGGGCTCTCAAATCAGCCGTGGCCTTTCACAAGTAGGAATCAAACAACAAAGAGGATAACGGGTGAAGAGGAGTCAGCGAAGCAATATAGTCTTAATAGTGAAAGTCGAATGCATGGCTCTATTTGGACATAATTTCTCCCTTAAAGTCAAACTTCTATGCTGCCACATGCGCATGAATTCAAATGCGCATGGGCGTCATTACGCACAGAATACAAACACTGCATTCAGCACTATGAACACAACCACACATTCACTACACATCGTTTAGCCTACATAGGGGGGAAATAATGTGCATGATATTCGCAGACCATCAGGTTAAAGCATTGGCGGTGCGGAGCTGCAGCGTGACTTCCGTATATGCATAACACAAGAGCATATTCCGAATCAAATATTCCCGCGGTAATACAACATGCAGAGCAGGCAAGAAGACACTACGCTATTCGTCCACGGAGCAAAGGAGCAAGGGAGGATAGGAGAGAGAGAGAGAGAGAAGTGGAGAGAGAAAGTGAGTGTGAGAGAGTCGGAACATGAGGGTTGCCCCAGTGAATTAATTTCTATCTAATCAATAAAAAAGAAGAAGACCGTCCCCGCACACAAAATCATTAGGACCGATATTTTTCTAGTCCCACTCTCCACTGCCTCTTTCCCAAGGATGCTGCCACGAGGAATGTCGGTCTCCCCTGCGAGTGGACTAAAATCGTTCGCCTTTTTGAATTGACAGAACAGAAAGATTATGATTTGAGAGAGAGGAAAGGGGGGAGTTTATAGAACAGCTGATGAGAGGAATGGTTAAAAAAAGATACATGGAGGGAAAGAAGTTAAGTCTGCGGGATGCATAGGCTATCTGAGTCACCAACACGCCGCCTGGTATCATTTGTGTGTGTTTTTGTGGATGTGAAAATTTACCAGTGCTTCCATCGGTGAACGTCTCCATCCCCGCCATGCGAGCAGCCTGTCTGGACAAGAGAGGGATGGAGAGCAAAAAAAAAGATGGGGGATATGGTACGGAGAGGGGGGTGTGGGCCAGTGTGCGTGGGGCGGTTGATCTGGGCTGTGGGGCTCAGCATTAAACTGAGGGGTGGCGGGGTTAGAGGTGAGGGTGGTGGGGGGAGTGGGGAGGTTTGTGGCAACACCCTAACCTTTCATGATTTCCCCCTCTATCCCCTTCGCTCTCGTGTCCCTCGTTGTCCCTCATTCTTTCTCTCTCCATCTCTCACCCTCGACGTGTGTCTCTCAGCGGTTTCCATGGCGACCCGGTGGCTGTGATGGTGCTGCTGCTGGAGGAGAAAGAGAGGGGCGCGTGCATGAGAGAAGGGAGGGAGCGAGACGAGGCCGGTCGTTTGAAGTGCATGCAGAGGGGGATCAATGCACATATTAAGTAATTAGCATTCAGAGACATTCGAGTATCGAGTATTAAATATGAACAAACAAACCTGACGTTACGTCTTCTTAAAGGTCCCAGTTTGCCAGTGAGATGTTTAAGGAGCTGGTTTACTTTTCAGGTGCAGGATGTCTGAAGTACAGAGTGACCTGCATAATAATGACAATAAGTAGGCCTATGTACAACACATCATCAAGTTCCTGCAAGTTTAATTTGAAACCTGTTCCTTGATAGTTTCAGCCCGAGTTCTGTGAATTCATGACAGCAGACGTTCCTGACATGACACAGTGGCTATTCAGTAGTGGCTGCTGTTTTGAATATGAGGCCTCCTCAAATTGGTGATTCATCTATATGCTGCCACCTGCAGGCCATAGAAAACCCAGTCCTTTCTGCTCAGCATGAGCAGAGATTTCAGCCGTTTCCTTTGCTCAAACTCACAGTTACAATGTGGCTTCTTCATAAAACCTGGTTTTGCATGTGTACATTGATTGGCAAAAGGCTTGACTTCGGTTAACAATGTGAGTTACTTAAGATTTTGTTAAGAAAAATAGTCTGTGTAGTAATGTTAAGTATGTATAATAAGGAAAACATCCACAAAAATGTTAATGTAATAACCCATTTTCCTGGTTTATTAAGTATAGATTAAGCATCCAGCCTGACAAATTCCATCTCAGGTTTTTGGAAAAATGTGCTCATATAATGTCTTTTAAAAATCCACTGTGACAGACCACTATCTTTACAACCACACACAGTGAGGGAAACTGAAGGAAAAGGCTTTTGAGAAGATCACCTAATCTAATTTTCTCTCCTCAATAAAAGCCGTAGACTTTCCCCCATCAGAGAGATGTACCATATGCTGCAGGGTATACACATAATACAGGCTGCCCCAGTGGGCTGGCAGGAGGCTATAGTATCTATCAGCTTTAGATGACACGTTTCGATAGGAGACTGATTTAGGCCTGAGCTACCTCAAGATGACTTGAGTCTCCATCCAATCAAGGAGGTGCGAAGAACACCTGGGGACAGTGGAATAAAGTCTACAGGAGGATGATGGCCAGTGTCCTGCCACACGACACAGCATTACATTAGCTTTTGCACCGAAATACAATTTTCCCCATGGAACACAAAGTCACGTCTGATGCCCCTATGAAGTGTTTTAGGCAAAAGCCTGAACCGTTGCTTCACCAAATGTTCATGATGTGCTATTGCCTTTTTTAAGAAAGAAAAAGGGCTAGTTTATATATTTGTCTCCAAGTCATTCCCTGATGCAGGTAATAGAAAGTGAAAACACATGTTGGAACAGATCAATTCACAAAAAAATATTAGCAATTTTGTCTGGTTCTATCTCCCCATGGCTCTCCCTGGTCTGTTGGTACCTGCTGACTGCATCACCAGACTGCCACTGTCCTGCCTCAGCTCCGTCACCATGACAACAGGGATCTTTGACCCCGTCTTAGGAATCCTTGACCTGGATGTAGATCAGTGAGGCATCAAAGAAAGCCTATTGGCTGAAAGCTGCCACCGTGCTGAGTGTTGCAGGGGAGGGGAGACTGTGGCGGCCAGCGATGATGGGTTGTGGTGGGCTCTCAGGGTCAGTAGCAGGATCCTGGATTGTGCAATGGTTGACAAGCTGAAAACACTGTACTTCTGCTGTGGCCTGCTCCACCTTGATCACTGTAACATTGGGCAATAAGGGTATTTTGAAGCAGTTTGATATGTTGGAGAATATACGCTTAGTTGTTCTCTTGCAGAGTGAGAAGAGAGGATCATATAGCAATCTCCTGTCTGTCTTCATGCACCCCTTCATATTGAGTTATACAGTTAACTTTTTTCAGCATAGAGACTGAGTCAAAACATTTGAATAGTGTGTTTTGTTTTTAGTTTTATAATTTTGATACATTTGAACATATAAAAGCTAGTCGTTTCCACTGGTTCCTGTGTTTGTGTCAAGTTAAGCTAACCAGCCCTTATTGTATATTTAATGGATGGGTATGACAATGGAGACAATCGGAATTATTGTCAAGAAAGCGAATATGCATAGTTACAAAACTGTTAAATTATTCCTCTGGGCTGATTGTGAAATGATTTCTGCACTGTAGCCCTACTGATGATTGTGAGTGTGCCATATCAACTGGTGCAATGGCCTCAGTGTAATTTTCTTACATTTTACATCAAGATGAAAGTAGAAGGTTGGAGAAATGTCAGTAGGAGTAGAACTGGGTCCAGGGTATAGCAGTCAAGTTGTAACAGTTTTGATGCCTGATGGAGATACATTAGTGAAGACCTTCACACATCTAATTATATTGAAGAGGGCTGAAAGAAGGGTGGGACTCTTTGAAGGTGTTCTACCATATCAACTCTACCCATGTCCTGTCCTTTGATATTTGTGAGCATGATATTCCTGAGCACACCAGATATGCGCCCTAATTTCTTTAACCACCAGCTCTCCCATAGTGGCAGTGTCATCCAATAGGGAGTTCAGAGGATAAACACAGCACAAGCTTTGGAGTTGGATCTCTACAGTTTTGCAGATTTCTCAAACAGTGCCTTAGTCTCCCTGTGGGCATCCCATCACTGGTCTTGCTTCAAGGCTGGGTGTGGTGAGAACTGGGCTTTCAAAAATCTCAGTTTTCCCCAAGGCAGGCCTGGGGCAGTTTAGCTGGCCATCAAACAAGGCACACACTGAACCGGGTTGAAAGGCCCCATCAAGTTTCCCCCCCAAGGGTCGGCCCCACTAACTGTTCTCCATGATGGCAAGTCAATAATAAAACTTCATTTGTACACTCGGCAAGATTTTTAAAGACCGGGTGTGGTCAGAGTGCTCTAAATTGTCCATAGAATTGTGCCGTCCTTAAGACATCAACTGACAAGGAAGCACTAAATATAAAAAGAAAAGCCCTAATGGCAGAACTGAATGACCACGAATGGTGTCTGAAATGTCAATAAAAACTGTAATAAAGTTAGATTTGTTACATTGCATTGATGGCTGCAGTTTGTTTGCATGGTGGATTAAGTAATTATGATATTGGATACATTATTGTCTTTTACTAAGTGCTGTCTACATGGATTTGTCTTCAGGTACTTATAATTCTCACTATACTGTATGGCCTCACATTAAAATACAAATTTCCCTATAACCCTTCACAGCTGCCTTCCTTAGATTTCGGAGTAAAATTAAGTGATTCTTCAAAGTGGCCTTTTGCCGACATTTTCATTATTTATTTATGTGTTTGAGGACTGGGTTGGTCTACATCAAAGGAGTTAATTTTGTCCAAGGTGGCCCAGTGATAAAGTCATGAAGAATCACATTAATAACCAATCAAAATGTCTTAATTTTACATTAAAACAAAATAGGCATACTGACCATGATCCACTCACTTTAGGCTTGGTTAGTTTTGTGAATAAAATGCTCCTTATTTATTTTTGACCTTCATGAATAGAAAAAGAGCCATCATTTTTGAACAACAGAGAAACATAAAAAAGAGAAGTATAATGTTAGAAAAACTGACATCAACTTTCTTCTAATAGCAGATAGAGAAGAACACAATTTCAATTTTACAAGCGGCCTGGACTTAAGCCATGACGCTTTAGCTCGATGGTGTTTGTACCGCCAACAGTACCTTCAAGGCAGCGCTGCCTGGAAGGCCCTATCCCCTAACCTTATCCCTAACCTTAACCAGCACTGCCTTGAAGGCTCCGTTGGGGGCACAGAAGACCAATCACTGATGCGCTCAGCAAAGTAACCTAGCCTGGCAGCGCCCGCCTACCTACTTCCGCTCAATTTTCATTTCTCTTCAGTATTCATGTCCTTCTGTACAAATGAAATGAAGTACGATGGTCTGGTAGGACCAGGCTAAAAGTAACCCACATCAATATGACAAAAATAAGAAGCCCCTTTAAATCCATTTAATAGCTTAGGGCTAGCCACATACTAGAGTTTAAAAGGAGGTTATATATGCCATTATTTTTCAGTCCTCAGGACCAGAACCTTTGCAGAGTTTAGGCTGTTTCATAAAAATTATTTTGTGGACACGAATGCCAGCTAAATGTCTAAAATACAATTCATGTTTTGTAAATGATCAGTTTGTTCATGCAAAATTGATATTTGATAAAATAGATTGTAGGTTCCATCTATAAACAATTATCTTGCAGTGAGAAAATTACTTTTCATAAATGTAAAGGTGATTTCAACTAAAAATATCTTCAATATTCAACAAATTTTCTTTATAACATCGTACAACAGAACAGCAGTGCTGCGTCATTACTGCAACTGTAATTGCTGCAAGCAAGTGCATGGTGCAAGGAAGGAAATATAGAAAAAGGGGGGGTAGTTTGATAAGATGTTCGAAGCACACACCATTCTTGGGTTTCATCATGCTGACAGCTTAGAGCAAGGAGAAATAATTAAGGATCTGATCCACGGTGACCCGCATTCGATGGAGCTCTTCAGACCATTTGAAGGCAGGGAGAGGGCAAACTTCCACTAATACAGGTACCGATGGTGGTTGACTGGGAAAAATAACAATTCAAAAACAGAGAAACACAACAAAAACCAGCACTACATAAAAACAGTTAGGCCAAGACTTTCAAGAGAAGACCGTGAGATTGCAGTTGACCCATGGCGCTAAATTCAATTAAATCTGTAAAAGGCTTATTTTGAAAACTAATAGTAAAAAGAACACCTTCGTTTAAATAATGTTCTTCACTCATCAGCAAATATTAAAATTGCAGCAACATTATCTAGTGATTTATTGTTGTTATGTAAATTAAAAAGGTCAATAATATTCAAAAAGCTTTAGGCCATTAAATCTTTATTATTCAACAGAAATAATATTAAAATATTTCCACAAAAACAGTTGCCATTCCAAAATATTTTTTCTTCCAACAAAAACCTTCTCCTGAATTAGTTAATTGTTTTTCTCTAATAAACACAATCATACATTAACAAATCAATTTAACAAAGACAAAATGTGAAAGGAAATATGTCCATTGTCTTTCCCTCTGCCTGGCCTTGCAGACCCCTGCACTTCAAACAGTAGCGAGTCTGCCTGCTTAAGTCGTGCCTGTATGAAGGGACTTAGAGGAGGGGCCTTATTGATCGTCTTCTATGAGTGAAGTCCAGGCATTAGTTCCAGCAGGGTGAGTAGACAGCTGTCCGTGAGCCACTCTACTGGGCCTACATAGCAGAGCCGAGTGGAGCTGGGATGTGCACCTTTGATTTTGATCTCCCCAACATCACTTCTATTGACGGACGCACTGTCCTGTGCATTACTTGCTGAGAGAAGCACTTGCTGAGGCCTAGCAGGAAGCCCGGACACAAACCACCATTGCATTATCTGGGTTGCTGTTGACAAGCTTTGGATGATGAATCTTCCATGGTCTACTGAGGCCTAGCCCCTAATCACTGCTGTCATCTACTGGCAACTGCCGTATCCACTGACCACGGCAATCACAAGTCGAGTTATCGAGGTACACAGGGCTGAGAATCCCAGTGTTTGTTATCAAGGTGTATATGGGTGGACTAGGCTTTCCAAAGTTAGACACAAAGGTCAATCTCTACTGAGGGAAGCCCATTTTGTCATCACTTCTCAATTCTCACATACATTTCTAAAGATCAGAAACTTTTCTCTGCAGGTTACTTTGTCCTTTTAAATTTTAAGTCTAAGTGCCAGTTGGCAACACCATTATTTCTCAAGTGTAACTTGTCAATGAGGGGGAAGCGACTGTCAAGGTGAAGCACGATTTGTCAAGTGTAATGGTCTGTCTTCTATTTAAGCATCACAGACCCATGATGGAATCTGTATGTCCACCATCTTTGCTCATGATGTCTCAATCTTGACCATGAACATGCGTCAACAGTATGAAGTCATTTGCTGTATTTTCTATCATTCGTGGCAGCCCAATTAACTAAACCTTATTTACTATGGACTGATGTTATGTGGGACTTACCACTTGATCTTGTGGCACAGTCTTGCTTGCTCCTGTTCTCACTCAGACTAAGACAAATCCTACAAAGTATATCACCTGCGCATTAATCCGAAAGGGAAAACACAACTATTCATCATTAATAATTTTTCTTTCACAAATAAATGGTAATGTTTCAACTTAAAACTGACAAATCTGAAATCATAAGGCTGGTTATGAACAAAAAACAGATGTATATGCTGCCATCTAGTGGTGATAACATGGATTGAAAATAGAAAGGGGGGCCTTTAAAAATGCTTCCAAAATTTGACTATAATAATCATAACTTTCAATAGCATTTCCTAGTATTCCCATTTTTCAAAGTTAATATAACACACCCCAAAAGAGCGTTATCAGCCTATCCAGCCCAGTGACTCTCTGGGTGCCCACCATTACTGTGCGAATGTGTTCTATTATCTCTCAGGTGCCTCCAGCCCCGCTCGTAGTCATCCTGGTCCACACTGATCAGCAGGCGCACGCCCTCCCTGCCCGCTGCCCTCCTCAGGGAGTCGGTGATGAAGACTCCCTTCAGGGCCTCCAGCAGATCTCCGCTCAGGTAGTCCAGCCAGAAGGCCTCCAGGTTTTCCAGATCTGTGAACTTGATTTCGCAGACGATGGAACCCAGGTCTCTGCCACGAAGCAGTGAGTTGGACTGTCTGAACAACTCAAACTGCCGCTCCAGGGGCTGCTGTTTGTCCGAGGAGACACTGGCACGGAGCGCCTGCTCATGCTCCAGGTACTCGGCCCGGACGCGCATGCGGATATCTGATAATGGTAGAGGAAAGTAGGGAGCAGTGATGGAACAATGGGGGTGGGGGGGGGTGAAGGGGTGAAATAATGGCAGGAAGAGTAAAGGGAACAGTAAAGATAGAGGGTGAGGCAAGGGAGGGGGAGAAAAGACAAAAAGGAGTGAAGGGTGAGGAAAGAGAAGAATAGGTTACGGAAAAGGTATCAAAGAGGTGAAGTCAAATTGGAAAGTCAAAAAAGAAGGGGAAGTAAGAGAAACGGGGACAAAAAAAAACAAACATTAGAAAACAGCTCGACTAAGTGCATTACATTAAGAAGAGATTTTTAAAAAAGGGTCTCAAGAGGAGTGCGTTTCCAAAAAAGAGAATGTAGTCTGACTACTGGACTGGAAATTGTAGATTTGATTACTTGACATTCCTGACAAAAGGAGCATATATAATGGTGCAGCAGGGCAGAGCAAACTGTGCATGAGGAACACTGGAGCTTTACCAACTGAACTGTGTGCATTGTTTTGTTCTAAATACTTCAGCAACCCCTTCAGTTTCATTAGGTGACAATTAATTTGACATGCTTGAACATCGAGAGAAATGCCATGTAACAGCCAGGAGTGCAGTTCCTTTTCTTCCCAAGAAATATAATTGTTTTAAGTATTAAAGTCAACTGTTAACTTGATGACTGCCAAGAAACTGAAGCAGGGAAATTTCACACCCTATAAGGTCTACAGAAATCGTTGATATTTTCCTTGACACTCTTACCATAAAGTGCGTTTATGACAATTAAATGAATTTAGGAGTCAAGCCATGGAGTGCTTTTTTTTTGTTCCAGCCCGGTGTTTAAAAACACCAGATGAATTCAGATCAACATTTTCAATGCAGCGAACAGGTAGCTGCTGGAGTTTCGCAGGAACAGGTTTGGTGGTCATGCAACTGCACAGCGAGAAAGATCAGAGGATACATACTGTACTGAGCAAGAGCACTGCTGAGATCGTCCCCCATGTCATTATTCCATGTCAGCTTCCAGTGGGAACAGGCTGCTGATGACTTTCGCTGCAACAAAAACCCATCTCTCCCACTCAAACCCCTTCAGTAGAGGTAAACAGTATTTACCAATCACATCCATTTCACTAGAACCAAGAACCTGACTTGTAAACTCATCAAGGTATTTAGCTGGTTGACTATACAGATGCTATGATCCTACTAAAACGCTTGAACTCAACAGTCACGTTTACCCTCTCTCCATTCATATTTTGTTGGGGGCAAGGAGGAATGGCGCAAAGACTCAAGAGGCATAAAGTTTGGAAAAGGCCAACATTAGCAATGCAAATGTTGAATTAAGGCATTGATTTTGCATGTCTTAACATTTGTAGGAGAGTGATAAGCAAACACTGGCTTTTGTATTCACGCTTCATGAGGCTGCAATTAGATTAGATTAGAATGAGAACAAAAGGACTGGATCAAAGCAGACACTTAAGCATTATGGTTTAAGAAATGTATAAAATATGCAGGTTTGAAGTTAAGATCCCATTCATAGCCAGGAGATAATTCAATTTACACTTTAGTTTGCTAAAAAAAAAAAAAAAAAAATCTATGAAGGCAATATGGTACAAGAATACGAAACACATTTTACAGGAATTACACATTGGTTGTGATTTGGTAAATTATTCAACCCTGACTATAACAACAGCTTAAATAACTGATATTACTCTAACTAGCTTTCTGTAAGTCAATTCATTGAAAATACATACAGATACAAATTGTGCACATTGAAGTAGACATGACTTTAATCAAAGAACCTAAAGTGACAATTCCAGCTATTCATCTCCATTGTTTTATTGTTTTGCAAAATGTATTTAAAGTGGATTGCTAACAGTCTGTGAATCTTATTAATGTCAACAACAGCAAATAATATGCTTATCTGCTTAGTGCAGGATGTAGCATGCCATACTTAAATATTGTAGGTTGGTGCAAAAGCTAGTGAAAAAGGCCACTAAAGGCCTATTTAATCTCAGAGAAAACACCTTCCACTGGTGGTGGCATCATGCTTTGGGGGTGCATTTCTACAGCAGGCCCTGTATTGCGTGAGAATGTAGAGGATAAACTTAATGCAGCAAAATACAGAGAATTCCTGTAGTTAAAGACCAGCTGCAGTCGGAAAGAGAAGTGTGTGCACAATAACCAATTATTGTTTTTTGTTTTTATCTTTTCATCACTGTCAAAAAGGCTTCCAATGTGATTCAATGTTGCAAAACAATAAAACATAGGAACTTCAAAGATGGGGTTTGGAAATATTACGTTGTATAAATTCCTTGCAAGCATATTGACAAATTAGCAGTGACAGGATTCGAGGCACAAGATGATAAAAAATATAATACATAATTCTTAAAAGCGGGGCACATTACTAAGTATCTCCTAACTTTTTGAACGCATACAATATTATTGATGGACTTAGATGAACTTTGTTATAAGTTATAGTGCTCCTAACTGTTTGACCTTATGGATCATTACACTGTGTGAGGGCTATGGCTATGATTAACACTTGGCCTTCATGCAATTACTGTATTTATGGATGGCCTCCATCTTTGCCTTCCCATTTCATACTGAGCAGGATGGAGGTAGAGATAAGGGCACTGAGGAGAAGGCCATTTAAACTAACAGGAACACAATGATAGTCATTTTGTTAGGGTTACAGAGCACTTTACGCTTCATCAGACACAGAGACATCCATTAGACAGGACATTAGGAAGCACAGCTTTCATTTTCTCACTTTAAACACCAAGCTCGTTTGGCTTCCATCTCGACCCTCCCCAAGCCAAAAAAAAAGTTTAAGTACCCATTTACGAGGAGTCACTTGGCACGGAGCGCTTCAACTCTTTATCGATCCGTTTTCTGCTGAATGACTGACCAAGAGAGTGGATAGTTAGGGGAGTACTGAGAGACAGAAATCTCTTTTCCCCATAGACAAAAATCCCTCTCTGTACCATTTTGCGTAGTTTGAGCATTTAATGTTCATTCTCTCCCTCTCATTGTGTGCAAGGATACTGTTTTCCTGACACACAGGTTGGTCTGTTTAGAACTGCGAACACAGAAAGAAGAGAAAGAGACAAGCACAAGTGGGTTGGAGATTTGTCGATACGGTTGTTTTTCAACATCAAGCAGGCATGGCACAGCACTCACTTCTCTTAGTTATAATGGGGTTTGATTCAGGGCAACAGTTGTTAAGTTCAGCTCAGAAATGCTTTACAGCTACTTGGTTCTGTCTAACTGGGTTGCTTGTGACTACTCCTAACTTGACAAATGTCCTTACCCCAACCAACTTATTATTTAAAAGGTCAAGTCAGCAGTCAAAATATATTTTTTTCAAAATAAATTAATATCTCCTCATGATGCACTACTTGTCCATACTGTGTGTGCTTTAATACATAATATGGTGTTAATACAAAGCCTAGGCTCTATAAACAGGTATGTTAAGAAGGAGGGGACCTAACTTAGCTAGCAACATGCCCTTTACAGAGCCTAGGTTGTGTATGAACACTGTGCACACACAGAACAGACAGTTAAGATTGTGTGGAGATATTCATGGATTTTGACAAAAAGTTATTTTGACAAGCATTCTCCAGAATCACTGACATCCAACGGTAACATTAGTCAGATGTGTCCTTTGAATCAAGTAAGGGCCTTCAGAGGCAACCCATTTAGCACAAAACCATCTTATGGGCATTTTGAACAGCAGTTGTCATAGTAGGAATGTAATTGAGACATTTTACTGAAAATGATCTGAGAGATGTATCATGACAAGAAAGAATATTTGAGGTCTGTTCAAATGCTAGGGGCCAGCATTGGACTGCACCGCCCTATCTATCTCTGCCCCCTCTTGGCAGGCGCACACCCAGGGCAAACATAGGGCAGAGATGAGATACAGCAGGAGCTTCCTTCAGCAGAGCACTGTTGGGTTATTTTCCTCAGAACTGCTTGAGTAAAGGTTACAAAACAAATACAGGGCCGGTCCTTATGAAAAGATGTGTATCCAAATTAGCACTTTTATAAACTGGCTTATATTAAGTTTTAGTTAGCCAATGTGATTTGATATTCAAGAGTGTTTATTTGTCATATGCACAACAATTACAGCAGCAGTCGTTGGCAATGGAATTCGATTTAACCGTAAGGAAGATGTCTACAACCACTTGTAATGAAGATAGTGTGAGGTGAAAGAATTGCCCAAAAAGGTTTCCCACATGCAGTAATAACTGGCACTTTCACAAACATGTCCAACACGGTAATTCAAACTAGACATAACCAACTGATTGCTGTGTCCTTGCTGGGTTTACAGAACAAATCAAATATACACTTTCAGTTTTTTCTTGCTGTAAATGGTATTAGGACTTGTTGTTAAGTCTTGCCAGTCCCTTTACCTAGCTGTTCAAAATAAAATAAAAATGTATATCTGCCAATTTCGTTTAACATTACATAAAATTATAAAAACTGTTTTTTTCAATATATACAACACTACAAATGTGGTTGCAAGTATAAAAGTGTTTTGATCTAGGGTGTCAAATACTAACTGCATAGGAAAAGGCTGACATTGAGCTGTCATCAAATTACTTTCTTACTATAGTCGTAGTCTGACACAATTAACAGAAATCTGTGGAAATGTCAACACCTGTACATTAATAGTGAAGACAGCAACAGCCCTGCCTATAGATATACACAGAAGCAGTTAGTTGGCCCCTGTTTGTGAAAGTGAGTTCACCAGTGTTATTATCCACAGAGAATATCAGGACATTTAATATACACTTTCAACTAACATACCCATTGTCATGGCTTTAGTGAGAACAGATTCATTTTGAGTTGTCTTTTTTGCATGCTTGGCTTAAACATCGGTTCGAATTCTTTTGAAAAGACATGAGGCGTACTGCTGAGGACTCTGTCAGTTCTGTGAAACACTGACACCAACAACCCTTGTCAGACATAAATAAATAAAGGAATCTCAAACTGAATAGTTTCTCATCCACAGAGCACAACACTAAAGAACATTACAGGGTAATTGTTTGAGAGCAAATTAGGTTTCCCTGAGGGAAGTAGGGTAGGAGGATGCTACATTATGATAGACAAGCATCGTATACAGAGCAAAGTGGCTGCACCAACCCCTGTTGTAACAGGGGGGGAGCCTCTTTTACCTTAGGCATCGGCCCAGACTTGTGAGAGAGCGCATGACTGACTGGATCACGCACACTGCAGTATGTATGGACAGTACGGACTGACAGACTGTTTTGTTTTGATCCTCAGTCTCCCCCTGTCTCCACGATCCATTGTGTCTTAGGTTACTTCGATCTGAGTCACAATCCTGAGTCAACCTGGTGGAATCAAATGTGGAGTCAAGACAGCAACATTTTTAAAGGCATAGGCACATCACTCATCCTGAATAGCTAAGAAGGGCGGCCTTCATCGATTGATTTTTGTTTTTTGATCGAGTCGGAATTATCAGTTCTTTGTATTGTTAAGTAATTCTGACCAACAAGCATCAATTGACATTCAAAAGAAATATTTTAGAAGGTATAGTTCAATGAGTTAGACATGTTTAACACAAAGGGCAACAGATGTTAGTTATACCCCTTTTCCACCAAAACATAAAATAGTCTATTTTTAGCGGGTCGACCCTCGTTAAAAAAAGAAAACAGTAGACCCGCTTAAAAAAGACAATTGCCCACTTTCCCACTGCCCGGAGAGACGGACAGAGGGCACTCTATTTTATAGTTTTGCTTGCAACTTAGAGAGATCTTCACTATCTTTATTAGGATGACTATATGTGACCTCCTGTGTAGACCGCAGCTCCAAGGTGTTTTTTACTCACATGTCTCACCAACAGAAACACACACTTTTATTCTAAACACTAAAAAAAGGTGCCCCAAAAAACCCAGAATTTTGACCCAGCATAAATAACTCAACAATGTGTTAACAAAAACAAGTGCATGCAGCTCTCACCGGCTCCGTGAGCTGCGTCTCACGGCAGCACAACCTGAAACGAAAACCTAACTAACAGTCTCATAGTGGTGGAGCCGTTATTATTGAATAAATAAACAGGCTATTGTTACTAAACACAATGTGTGATATGATAGAAATTAGCCGGTTCACCTGGTTGTTACATTTACACTGAAAACCGAGCTGAGCCTAGTTGAGAAAAACCGGTGTCTACTTGAGGGTCTAAATACTGGGTGTAACCATTCCCATTGCACATAAAAGCCAGATCTTAGCGGGTTTAAACAGTTTTTTTGACCAGTGGAAAAGGGGTATTGGTGTTATCTGAATTGTATTGTGGTGAGAGGAACTCACATTAATTGACCAAAAAGGCAGGAAATAGTTGAAATGTGGAACATGATATTATGGATAAAGGATTACACAGAGCAGCTTTCCAGTGGAGTTAGATTGTTTCGAACAACTGCTTAAATTATTTTTCAGGAAGATATGTGAAGTTTGTGATTCAACTTGTGACAACTTTGTATGAAGCTTGACAATGAGGCGGAACAAGGACTGCATCTTGTGGTGACAGGACAACTCGTTCAAAAAGATTAGACCAACAGAAAAGAGACAACCACTATGTCCTCTTAGCACATCATCATCAGGACATAGTCCAATGGGTTAGAAAAAGGAGATGTGAGGGGGATAGAATGTAAAGAGGAGCCAGATGGAGACATGGATAGGGCAACAAAATCTCCCTGACGTTGTATGTTTACTAAAGACAGTTAAGGAGATACTGTAGTCTAAACATAGTCAGACAGTTAGAGTAGTAAAGGTCAGTCAACTGAACGGGAAGGGCAAGCTACATTTTGTTCTGTGACTTACAGAAGCAAGAATTGTTTGGAACCATTTCTGCTGGATTTGTAAATCGGACAGAGACCTTGGATTTTTTTTATAAGTTTGAGATTGACATTCTTATGCCATGAGAAACAAAATTGAGTTGTTTGACCAAACAAGTAAGTTTGGTTACACAAGTGTTTACACAAAAAACAACCAGAAAAGTACCACAGTCATGGCCTATGTAACAGAATCAAATTCATAGTAAACTCCTCTGATATTTAAGTGAGGTTTTAATGCCATAAGGATTATTTTTTACAGGTGTGCTTCATTTTGATTCTGTGTAGTTCAACTGTGTTTTAGCAAAGTAGTATGTTGACCTTCTGCAGGCAAAACCCTCTCCATTTAATATTTGCCCCACAGTGTTTGTCTGGCTGGAGTTGACTGCTGCTATTCATGATCAACTGGATTGTAGTTATTGGTAGGATTTTTCTGATGTGTGTTAGTAATATGGAAAACCTTCTCCCTGCACTTTAAACCCCCAAAAGGGAGCGGATAAACAGATTCCGCACAATCATTACCTTGTAGCATGTATGAGTTAGGAGTAACTCACTAACTTAAGCTAAGGCTCAGCATTGTCAAACAACATCAGTATTAAGGAGACAAAACAGGAAAGTTGGTGATGTAGGAGAAGATATATTAAGCGATTAAAACTGAGTGAAATTTCAGTTTATGCAATTACCGGTAAGGGAAATATGGGGAAATAATTTAAGGGAAAAATGACATGATGAAGATAGGAGGTAAAAAATATGAAAAACTAAAAGCTGGACAGGTTAAGAGAAGGTTAAGAAAGCGGGAGTAGCACTTACTGCAGGACACTTTATGTTGCGGTGATGGTGGTGGAGGCAGTGGCTGGCACTGATTGCTGGTTTTCTTGGATCTGCGGCTCCAGCCATGTCCCCTCTTCTTCCTTATCCTCCTCCCTTCAGATGAGCCAGGCATCGGAGGGTAAATACCTGACACAACATGCATGGAATTAGTTTGCGGTTTTGCCAGATTAAATTTGAGCAATGGGTGGGCTTTCTTTGCGAGGAATTGCCGCTGTATTTTTTATTTTTTTGTATTTGTCTGTTTCGGTCTATCCTATATCTGATAATTGCACCATATTTATCCATTTTTAGCATATCTGATCAAAACATCCTTTTTTTCACCCTACATGTATGGAATGTCACTTAAATAAAATTACATTTAGGGGGTGCCTTTAGCCCAGTTGGTAAGGCGTCCCCCTCCCGGGCCGGGCCCAGCAGCAGCCCCGGGTTCGATTCCCACCCGCGGTCGTTCTCTGCATGTCACTCCCCTCTCTGCCCCATTTCACCTTTTTTTTCACCATTTTTAAATAAAATGACATTTCATTCTACAACTGATTGTATGGTAACTTTAATGAAAAACCGCTTCAACTTGAACAACCTGCATTACTACAACAACAAAAGGATGTCAGAAAGGAGTGCCACTTAAACACAAAAACAGGTACAGGTACAGGTACAGGTAGCTACTACCGGTAAGTGCCACTCCCAGAGTGATAAATACTATATAGTGCCCTTACCGCTCCTCAATTGCTGTGTGAAAGACGGCGGCGGTATTTTGGTCTGTCTGGGGCTCTGCGGAATACCAGAGCTGCACACCAACTCTTTGTTCTCCATTTCATAACTCTCTCCAATTCTCTCTGGAGATACTGAAAAGCATAAAAACATAAGATATGTCAGCATTAAGCTATTAGGACAGGAACACAGTAATGGGCTGACACAGTCTAAAACGCCATCGTAGAGAGAGAGAGAGAGAGAGAGAGAGAGAGAGAGAGAGAGAGAGAGAGAGAGAGAGAGAGAGAGAGAGAGAGAGAGAGAGAGAGAGAGACAACCACCAAAGAAAGTCAACATGATCTCAAAAAAGTGAAAATGTGCACATCCTCACCAGTCCTCCTTTTCTTGTGGGACACAAAAGGCAGCAGGTCATGGCGAGTGAGGACTCTCAGTAGTTGCAGTAGTGGCTCCAGGTTACCATCGCTCAGGTACCCTCTCCTCTCCAGCTCTAACAACAAGTCAACGCCAATCTTGGGCTTACATGACACCGCTAAGGGTTCCTGGTGGGAGCTACTCGGCTTTAACCGCCTCCAGGCCTTTTGAAGCTCAGGACTCGGGGACATGCCAGGGTCGTTTTCATCAACCAAAAATGGCTCTACTGTCCAGCCCACTGGATCGAGAGGGAGCGGTGCTGGACAGGTTTCATTCACAAGGAAAGACAGTGTTTCAACGTCAGTCTCTGTCAGCTGAGAACCAACTATTTTAAAGACCTCATGGAGAGACAAGGTTCCATAGTAGTTCAGGCAATCATTTTCATCATCATTGTAAAATGAGTGCCTGGATGGGTAGCTTGGGTGATTCACAGCAGCCATAGCCCTTCTCCACCTTCCCAACTATCTCAAGACTGTTAAGGGGGGAAAACACATACACACATTACAATTATAAGGATATGTAGAGCTATAACTGTGAAGTCTGGGAATTACAGCATGTTTAAAGTTGTAATTTCCTCTTTAATAATTTGCCAAAAGCACGTCTCGACCAAAGACAGAAAACAACACACGGCTACATTTAAATTAGCGTTGTATGTTGTATGCCACTCCAGTCTACTACGTGTTCGAGGCCTGCGAAGCCGTGTCAGCTGTTACCTGTTTTCCGTGTCAGCTCGACGCTGTATTGCAGCATTCGGTACAGTGACAGCTGTGAATGTGTTGTGTTGTGCTGTCTAGTCGACGTTTTCCAAACCAAAGAGACTTTAAGTAGACCCAGCAGAAACCGATGGAGCAAATCACCCCCTTGGTTTGCTACGTATTCACGTTTTTCAGAGTGGGGAAAGAAAACAACCAAACATAACAAGCATTAAAACTTCGCACTTCCAACAGCCGTTCAGCTGAATACCTCGAATTAAAAACTATTGCCAAATCCTTCTGAAAAATGATATATTCCGTTCACAATTAAAGGACAGACATTTCTTGTGTCTTTTATCGATAACATATTAACGGATGTTACTTGCTAGCTACGAACGTTGATGACAACGCGCTAGCTATTAACGGGCCTTCATAAAGAAGGGCCCTGACTGATAACAGAAAACTACAAAACGATTCAAAGCATTTTTAAAACGATAATTAAACATTTAATGTACCTTTAAAGCTTACGCTTGGTTAACTGGCAACTCCCACAGCGCCGTGTAATCTATTACTATCTATGCGTGTAATGCAGTACAGACTCTAGCACAATAACACAGAGGAATTGACCAATCACAACCCTCCGCCTGCTCGATGACGTCTTGGTTACGTTTTCACTTCACTGATCTGGAGTCAGATATTGGGCTCGTTCGACCTCACTTTCAGCTCG
The DNA here is from genome assembly GCA_026929865.2 of Hyperoplus lanceolatus. Classification (NCBI taxonomy): domain Eukaryota; kingdom Metazoa; phylum Chordata; class Actinopteri; order Uranoscopiformes; family Ammodytidae; genus Hyperoplus; species Hyperoplus lanceolatus. Next base: position 24,174,841 of record CM049401.1, on the reverse strand, counting down.
TCTGGAAAGTAGACGAGAGTAGCCGAGTGCAGTCGGGGGAGTGACGAAAAAGCCTGACTGAAGCCGGACAGCTCCGAGTCGGAAGTAGCGTCCTTGTTGCGGATGCAGTTCGTTTTCTAGTTTTATTTTGAAGGCCTATTAGAAACATATTCGCAGGAGAGTCACATATGCTACAACCATAGACATTATAAAGGATCCTTTATTATGTCTATGGCTACAACCGATTAGAAGCAGAACACAACACAAAGACGCAGAGCCGGCCCGAGGCATAAGCGAACTAAGCGGCCGCTTAGGGCCCCCGACTGCCTGGGGGTCCCCCTAAAAAAAAAATATATATATTTTTTTTTAGTTTGTGTGTTTGATATTAACATCATATTATGCAAATGTGAGTTATCATACAAAAAAGGAATACAATGTTTTGGTCTAGATAATTAATAGCCTAAAAATGTAATCAGTTCATCTGGGAGGAAATCCGAAATTATCTGATCATGTCACGTTCACATCCATGCGCAGTGTGTATTGAGTTTATTTAAAAACAATTGGAAATGGGGCTGTCCTCAGTTGCCCATGCACTGTGTATAGTCTATAGCCTATTTCAGCCTTGTCTGTGGAAAAAAAGATACAGTAGCTGGACAACAGAGTTCTTCTGCTTCGTTCCTCACACTGCATTTAAATGCATTCACTATATTACAGAAAATATGTCCCGTAAAAGAAAAAGAGCTCCAAGCCCAACCCAGAGGACCCTCCATAATATTTTATTTTATATTAATATTTTTATGGAAAATCCATGTGTCCTTCTTCAGTAGCTTCTAATTCGTCTGACCCAGTGTCTCCAAATTATTTGTTCACACAAAATTTCTCAGATTTATCCTCTTAATTTTCCTCTGAAATTGCACCAGATTCATGCATTTCACTTTAAAAAGGTTAAAAAAATCTCACGGGGGGGCATACCCCCGGACCCCCCTAGGAGGTCTGAATCTTGGCTGTCTAATATTTTCGCACAGCTGCACAGTGGAGGCACTAGCGGAAAACACTGGGTGTGTGAATGATATTTAACAAAGATCTATAGTTTCAGCAGCGCTAACATCGGAGAGGGGCCCCCTAATCATATTTCGCTTAGGGCCCCCTGAAGGCTTGGGCCGGCTCTGCAAAGACGAGTAAACACTTTAAAAGCGAGGGGCATTTTCAAAACAAGAAACGAGATATAATATCCCCATTCCCCACACATCTTTATCTTTCTTGTTACTTTACTAGAAAACCTACTTTTAAGTGATAAAGAATAATTTACAAATCCAAATAAAGGAGGTTTAGTATTTCTCCCTTCACACAACGAATATGATCGGCCTAAATAAAGTTAAAGAAGGTCTAAGAAAAGATCCCTTATTATTATTGTAGAGATGGATATGATGAACTGTATTATGATGTGTAACAAACAAACTACTTGTTGTAGTTTTGGTCTGGCTTTGCGACACTACATGTAAAATACAATTCCCAGACCATTTAGATCACTGGAAATAAGCCTATGATTTAATCTTAATGGTATAAAAATCACTTCACCAAGATCTTATGTGACTCAAGTTTGTGTTCACTTTTAAATAAATCTATACAGGAGAGTTACACATCCAAATTATTTCTATGTCAAGGGTTCAGATCAGTGGAGGTTTAACTCCACTGATTGATTAAGTACATTTCTGCTTAAATGCATATACTGTGGCGGCCTAATGATTAAACATAAATTAAAATCAAAAAGAATGGATCGTAATTTAATTTTGAGCGGTGATGTCAGACTTTTGCCTAACCAATTGGGGAAACGCATCAAAGGCACGGGGTTTAAACTCCCAATTAGCGCTCAGCTCCGCCTGTCAGCAAGACGTTTCCATTTCGCTCCCGCAGCCCGTGGGGAGCAACTGCAGCGACTTGCTCCAGTGTCTGAGTCCGTCTTGATACCGCGGGACTTCAGAGTCTCAAGCAGCCGAGCCGCAGCCTGCCACGGGTGCAAGGTGCAAGTGGGACAAAAAGTCTAACCCATAATACAGTGCGCTCAGCAAGACGAGCGTCATAATTGCGCAGGTCTTAGCAATACGGCGACAGTTCGAGCGAGCCTCTTCTCTACTGGCAGCTTACACAGTCTGCGCAACTGGAAAAAGTCAGCGGTTCCCAAGTCGGTCGATTTTGATTTGTGACGGCCCTGGTGCTTTAGATTGGCCTAATTTTTGTGTGCATTCGCCTTTATTACAGCCAATCGATGGATGAGTGTTGTGTATATTATTTTTTGTTAGTCGCCCTGCAGGTCGTGGGCATAGTTAGCCTAATTATTGGCATCTTGGATCACCTGGCCAGTCTCCCGGGGAATTTAAATATAGACTATGGCTGTTTCTCTCTCTTCTTCCACACTCCCGTCTGGACAGTGAACACTGACATCCTTTTTTTTATTATTAGATCCAGTTATGTTGGTTTACATCTTACAACACCCTACATTTACCAAACACACTCATGTTAGTTTAATGTTACAACCCCCCCCCCCCCCCCCCCCACACACACACACACCAATACACACTCATCAGCTGACACACGGCGACAGTCAGTGACAAACAGCTGGAGGAAAAAAACATCCCCACAGAGGATGTGCATGCAGTTTCCGAAGCCTTCAGTAGATGGCGGTGATTTGCGACCACACAACAGGAAGTTAAACAATATCCACATCACATCCGTGAACTACACCAGCAACAAAAGGTCTCAGGCAGTTCCACTAAAGTTATGTGGTAAGTTAAATGTCACATATTTGACTGTTTAAACTCGCCTGGGTTTCTTTTTGTTCGAATGAACCATCCGCACACCGGGGTGTAACGTTTAAGTATTGCGATGTCTAAAATAGATATTTGTCTGTGGTGAACGTTAGCAGAGAAGCTAGCTGTGAACATATTTTGAACAACGAGCAAAAGTTGTCTTTACTGCACATTCAACACATTCTTGAACTGTCATGTACAGAATTCAGTAACCATATCTATTTTACTTCATTAGTTAACATGTCATGGATGCATGCGGACAACAGTTTCTTGAATATCCTGTGTGATGTGGCAGTAACCAAGCCCTGCCTCTGACGACTCAGATTTTCCATTCCTCAAAATACAGGTTAAGCTTTGTGTCTTTGGCAATCACAGCCTGCACCAATGCGAAGTAAAGGTATCCAACTGTCATGAACAAGATAGGCTACTTATTTACCACTCACTGACACTTGCTTATTGATTGCCTAGCTAAAGTTTCCACTTTTCTTGTGAAAAGTTATGTCACACTGACATTTAACTCTACCTGAGGTAATAATGTATTGCTCTAATTGATGGATTGAGTTAGTATGAAATATCCAGATATTTCATAATAGACTTAGACTAACTCAATCAAAAAATAAGTCATCATAACTTAGAGTGATGTCTCCATACTGCATTTTTAGCCTTGCCAGATATACAAAAATATATAATAGTATAAAATTAGTAAATCAATTAATTATTCTCTTTTGTGAAACTATAACCTGCAAAACTGTTGTATTTTGTATTTAATTACACATTTTTAATTTTAGTATATATCGAAATGGAATTATCTGTTGAGAAAGACAGAACTGATTGATAAAGTGTCAGCAGCCATATTTTGTTATTGTACAAGTAGTACAATAAAAAAGTATGCCTTCATTTTAATTTATTTAGCTGATTAATAAAAAAAGTTATCTACAAAAAACTCTGCCGATACGCTGCACTAGACGACAGTTGAGACCTTGGAGAGGAAGGTCAGCAGCCACCTAAGGAGATGGCTTGGTCTACCAAGGAGCCTAAGTAACATCGCACTGTATGGACACCGCAACAAACTTCAACTGCCATTTAAGTCCTTGGAAGAGGAGTTCAAGGTGAGCCAGAGAAGTGCTGCAGTACAAGGACTCAAGCGATCCAATGGTGGCCAAAGCAGGTATTGAAGTGAGGACGGGTAGGAAGTGGAAAGCAGAGGAGGCTGTTCGACAAGCAGAGTCAAGGCTGCATCACAAAAAGCTGGTGGGAGTGGTGACAAGAGGCAGAGCTGGACTGGGGTCCTTCCCCTCCCTATGTTGGCACCATGAAAGGGAAGGAAAAGCATCGCCTAGTCCAGGAGGAGGTGAGAGCAGCAGTTGAGGAGGAGATATCTTGCAGGACAGTAGGAATGAGGCAACAAAGTGCTTGGACAAGATGGGAAAACGCGATCGAGAGGAGGGTGACTTGGGCTGATCTGTGGAAAGCCGAACCACAGCGGATCAAGTTCCTCATACAGGCAGTGTATGATGTGCTTCCAAGCCCATCTAACCTGTATGTGTGGGGTATTGCAGAAACACCAGCATGCCAGCTGTGCTCAAAGTGGGGAACCCTGGAGCACATTCTGAGCGCTGAACAAAGGCACTTGGAGAGGGACGGTACCGATGGAGACATGACCAGGTGCTGAAGGTCATTGCTGAAGCCATCGGGGCAGGTGTCGAGTGGGCCAAGCGCTCCCGCCTCCCCAAGCAAGCCATCGTCTTCAGCAGAGCTGGGGAACAGCCAAGCACCGCTGCAAAAACATCTGCAGGTGTCCTGGCCTCTGCAAGGGACTGGCAGCTGTTGGTTGACCTTGAGCAGCAACTGAAATTCCCCAACCACATAGTGATCACCAACTTGAGGCCAGACATTGTTCTCCTGTCCGAATCCACCAAGCAAGTGCTTCTGTTGGAGCTCACAGTCCCTTTGAAAGGAAGCTAACCAAGTACGATGGACTTGTCAGCAGTTGTCAGCAAGCTGGATGGAGAGCAAGGTGTCTCCCAATAGGGGTTGGAAGCAGGGGCTTTGCAGCACGATCACTGTCCAGAGCTTTCAGTACGTTGGGCATCGTAGGACTGAGGAAGAGAAGAGCCATCCGCAACACCACCGACGCGGCAGAGAAAGCCTCAAGATGGCTTTGGCTCAAGAGGGGAGAGCCATGGGGGCAGAAGTAGCTAGTTAGCCATCTGGACACAAGCTGGGGTCTGATCAACCTCAGCTGGGTCACCTGGAGGAGGGTGTATGATGTTGAAAGACCCAAAACACCCGATGATTCCAGGAATCATCACTGAAGATGTGTCCAGCAGCATCAATAGATGTACTTGCACAACACCACTACAATTATTTCTTTGTTGGTGCCTGATAAGAATATCTTCTACATTCCTACTTAGTACTTATCCCTGTACGCAAAACATGAATAGCTAGAAATACAAATGGTGTGGAAATGGTATTAATCTTTATTTGTCTGTGCTATTACCTTTGTCTTGCAGCTGACCGTCTATAGATGCCATCCGTTGCTCAGAAGGGGGAGAACTGTCTTGTAGACATGGACATGAAGCCTGAAGATCTGTTCGGTGCTGAGGATGCTCATCCAACTGGCACCGGTGGAGCTGGAGTCTTGTCAAGGTAAGGGCTCATATCTTTTATTTGAAGTGTGTGCACCAAATTCATTACACAATAGTCACAGCAAAACTAACGCTGTTACGCATTATCTAGGGCTGTGTATCGACAATTACTTCACGATATGTATTGCGATACGTGGGTTTTGATACTTTGCATATTGTGATATTCCACATAGTTCACTGAAGATGTAACAGCTGAAAAAAGTTGCTGTGTACAATCTGGGTGATCTTCATACATCACAAAGCATTCTATTGATAATGATGTAGACAAATTGAGTCAAAAAAATTCAAAACCCGGCAATTCATAACCATACTGCTACATCTACAGGAGCGGAGGTTATTAACCCATTGATGACTATGGCAATCTAGGATGCATGTCCTTAATGCCTGAGGGTTTTCTGAAAAAATAGTATGAATTGTAAAGTCTACCAAAACCTTAATATCTAAGCCTGTGTAGCACATAGAAGCATGAAATAAAATACATTTAAAAGTTAAGGTTCACAGGTTTTATGCTCCCTTAGCGCTTACAAACCAACACATTTTTCTAAAAATTGTCAATTAGATGGGGGGAAAAAAGAATAAATAATATAAAATATTTAAAAATAATGTGCTAAACGAGGTCATAATCCTGCTTCCTTTTAGCATGGATAGTAGTGACTGAGTGTGCAGTGGAGGGCAGTGTTAATTTCGTAGACTAAGACTATGACGAAAAATATTCGTCAACAAACCTTTTTCACGCACGAAAACTAAATAAAAACTAAATAAAAAGGCAGATACAGGGCTGTACAGTGCGACAGTTTTGATCGCATTTGCTACTGAAATTGATCACGTGCGATGATGAATACTAGTCCACTCGCATGAGTGCTAATGAGCAGATGCTGTCTGTTTGAGACACAGAGGAGTGCTGCACAACACTGCTTAGAGGGCTCTACATTAACACTCTCCAAATTCGGGTAAATGTAGTCTTAGGCGAGTAAGTTATTGAGTCCACCCTCCACTTTGGCTGGTGAAAGATGTGTGCTCGGGACCTGTGCTTGTGCGGCGATTCTAGCGTCTAATACACTTCACCAACGGTAATAACCGGAAGGAGATGGCACGCAGTTAAGTTAGCGCGTGTGCAAACAAAACATTTCCTGTGCTCCTTCACATTAAAAGCCTGTTACTAGCCAAACGTGAGTTGACTTTTTTGAAGCCGGTAAGAACAGGAAGTTTGCGCTTTACAGCCCTGCAGTGCGCTAGCTTGAAAATCAACTGCTTCAGCTGCAGAGAGCAGTCAACAACAGTAGTCTATTAGGCCTTTCACACCAAAATTACGTCTCGTAGTAGCGGTGTTTTTAAACATGGCGGGCATGAGGTTTTAGTTGGTCTGGTTGGTCAGGATAATCCCTCCCCCGGCCGCTGGCGCAAGCGGTTCACTTCAAACCCTGCTCAATCCTGGGGTATGAGTTGAACCGGTTTTTACGGCCCGGAGCAGGCTTTCTGGCGGTGTGAAACCAAAACACTGGCTCTAACTCCGAACTAGCCCAGAACTAGCACCGATTTTGCGGCGGTGTGAAAGGCCTATTAGTAAACAAAGTTTGAAATAACTGATAAGCCACTGAAGAACTACTCCCAACACATTCACAACAACCTATTTAACTTATCCTAAATTGTACCAATATGTATACTTATTTATTTAATAGGCTATGGGCCAGTTTCACAGACATGGATTAAGCCTAGTCCTGGACTAAATGGAATATTGAATGGAGATTGTCCATTGAAAGTACAATTTAGTCCAGAACTAGGCTTAATCCATGTCTGCGAAACCGGCCCTATATGTTTTAAAGTTAGGTTTTAATTAACAGAAGGACATTTACCAAAAATGTTTATTATTATGAATATAATAATGATATGTATATACAAAACATATATAGATATTCATTTTATGGGGAGAAATCATTCTGAATCAGCAAAAAATTGCAATTGGCAGGTTAGATTATTTTGTCTAAATTACAATCAGTGCACCCCTATTAATTTTTCTACAATTATTACTGCACAAACTAGGATATGACATTAATTGAGAATTTCAAATGAGACCAAGATGACAGGCTAAATGGTAATTAGAGCGAAATGCATGGGTTAAGGTTATGCAAGTTTTCGATCATACTTTGTGTGCTACTGAATTTATTTTTGTGCTACTGATTCTTTTTGCTTGCTAGCACCAGTGCTACCACCTAAAAAAATAAGCGTACAGCCCTGAGATATGATGACGAAGACTGAGACGAATATAACTGACACTATAGACTACGAATAGGAACGAGACGAAACTGTTAGGGCGGGACGAATGAAGAAGAGATCCAATCAGAACTGTGGGACAAGTTGGGAAGAAATCCAATCAGTGCAAAGCAGCGAATGCAACCCTGTGTCGGTGAAAATCGACGGGAGAACTAGGTTGCGTTCCGAATCGCATACTCTTTCTTTTTTCTATTCTACATTCTACATCCGACAATAAAAAGAATCTAGTTAGGATGCAGTAGGCATACTATTGGGACATACTTTTCTCTCTTATTTCATCATAACATTGCGCCTTGATCTTGCCTCTTGCTTTTACATCTGTCGCATCCCCGTTTGTTTTCATATGGAGGCTTCGTCGACGTTCGCACTGGATTGTGGGTCAGAATTTCCCAAATAGGATGCACTTTTCAACACTAACAATCTTGGCCGCATGAAGTAGGACATCCGGGTAGGCCACTTCTAACCATCCTAAATCTGGCCACAAGAATCGGGACATCCTAAATATTTTTTCTACATACTATATAGTAGAAAGTATGCGATTCGGAACGCAACCCTAGTCAGTGTGAGCGGGTGGAGTGAGTCGCTGTGCAGAATAACTCTGCGGTTTGATGGACAAAATGATAGTCAGGGATATCCTGCCCGTTAACGTTGTCTATGGGAACGGCTAAGTTCCACGATCTGTTTGTAGTAGGCTGTGTTTCGAGCTTGAATACAGAGAGCCATGTCCCCAAACTGACTGCGCAACTATATAGGAAATGAACTGTGAAACTGCCGCCTCCCTCCGTTAGTTTCTGTTTTCACCCGAGTAAGTTTCAATCAACAACGACGCATGGACAGCGTTCAATTAAAACCTCTCATTTTATTATCAAAAAGGCTTTGATGCAAAAGAAGTCCGAACACACACAGCGGCAGCAGTGTTGCTTAAAGGAGAGGGAGTTGCTCAATTTTATCAGCACGTAACTGCTTGCTGCTGCTGCCCAGGGGCGGCCTTAACGATCTCGGGGCCCGTTTCAAGACCTAGTGTGGGCCCCCCCACTTATTATTTTTATTTAATTTTTTTTTAAATAATGCTTGTGCATGCTCCCCGCAAAAAGAAAAAAGATTGTGGAATCCAGTTGGTTCATAGACGGATCATGAGATAATGGGCCCCCGGGCAAAGGCTCTTAAAGCCGAATTAAATAGAATACATGTTTTGTATTACAACCATTAAATATGTGTCTGTATTAAATATTCAAACCTTAATACCATTCAATGAAGAAAAACACTTAGTCGACAAAGTCCGCTGTAGATTTTTAGTCAACTAAAATCTGCTTATATTTAGTTGACTAAGACTAAAATATTTCAGATGAAATATTAAATAGGACTAAGACTAAATGGTGTGATATTCAAAAGACTAAGACTAAATCAGAATTTGCTGCCAAAATTAACACTGGTGGAGGGATAAAGATAGACAGATATAGGAAGGAGAAGATAGCTTTATTTTATTATTTAGTTCAGTTATCACTGGCACCATAAATCCGATTTCCCAGTACAACTGGAACACAGACTGACTCCTGCTGTAGGGAGCCGATCAGCTGGTCCAAACGGCTGTATACCAAGGAGATGAAAACGAAACTGAAACTTAACTATCGCCTGGCTGGGCTGAATTTGAGTTGGAGCAGCAAAATATAGCCTAAATTCATAAATATTGTTAATAAATAGATTCAATGTGTTGTGTGATTTTTGTCAGTAGCCTATAGTAGACCTTGATTCTGCGCTCCGAACGCCACTAACTGTTCTGTAATCTGTATCGCCGACACAGCTGGCGTATTTTTTTTTATTATTATTTATTTATATATACATTTTTTGATTGACGTGATTTTCTGCAAACCACACATTTTTTGGGTGGTCACGTGGATTTAAAAAAATCAACAAAACCCACCTCCTGTGTATTTGAACCAATGACGGTGCATTCTATGTCGCGCACCATGAAAATTAGATAAAGTAACAATGCTGCGCGACGCAGCATCAGGCACGAGATACAATGTGGCATCGCGCAGCAGCCGTCATCAATGGGTTAATGAGATGTGCGTTCACGTCTCATTAAAACTTGATTATATATTTTTTCAAAATATCGATTTGTGCAGCTGACCATACGATACATGTATCACAAAAATAAATATTGCAATATATTGCACTGGTATTTTAGCACAGCCCTTCTTGTATCTTGTGGAAATAAACCAAATGATCTGCTTCTATTGTTGTTTGATCTAGTGCAGACAAATTAAATTAAACAGTCCATCTCCAAACTGATATGGTAAGTATTGGATGTGTACAGCTAACATATTAAAACATGTATTTGCTTAATTTAATAGGCTCTGGCTCCCGAAAGGCTTCTCAGCCAGTATGGCTAAGGAGTGGATCGACAAGCGCAGAGTGTCCATCCGACCCTGGGCCAGCTTCGTAGATCAACGCAAGTTTTCCAAACCCCGCAACTTTGGCGAGATGTGCCAGAGGGTGGTGAAAAACGTGGAAACTTACAACAGCAACTACACCTTCATCTTCCTGGGTCTCATCCTGTACTGCATGTAAGGCCATCAAAGAAGAAACCGTTTGTTTTGTCTTGTCAGTGGGAATATGTACCCTTCTTACTGACTAGCTCTTACTCTCACAGCCTGTAACTGTGGGCCCTTGATATATGTATATATAAAAAGAGAGAAACAGATGAATCTGCGTGAGATTTGTTTAAAAAGTAAAATATACAATAGTGTTAAACTAAGGCCAAACAAAAAATACTAATACAAATGCAGCTACCAATACCTTGAAATGGACTGGACTGTCTGTGTTTCTTCTCCTTAGTATCAGCTCCCCGATGCTACTGATTGCCTTGGCTGTGTTTGCTGGTGCCTTCTACATAATTCACCTCAAGTCCCAGGAGTCCAAACTGGTTGTCCTCGGTGAGTAAAGCTGTCAGTTATGCCTTGCAATCCATTAATTGCATACCTGGTGAAAAAATCAAAAATCAAATTCTTAAAATCACCAAACGCACTTGAACCATATTCTAAGCAATACACATTTGTTTATGTGTGCATTTTAAATATAAGTCAAGCCTACATCTAGTAATTACATTTTTTTTTGTAAAAGTCTTTCAACTGTTAATTGTTTTTCTTTGTTAATATAAATACAAATTGGTTGCATGTTTCCTCTCTGTGTCTTTAGGCAGGTAAAGAAACAAATAAGCTTTTTCAGGAATTGATTAAATGCATCTCGCTATGCCCGCTATAAAATAATAAAATGTATCACTGAGCTTTTTATATGCATTTACTGCTCAAATTTACCAGATGGCACTAAAATATTCCTAATCTGCGTGCGCAATTGTTTTTGTGATGTTAAATCTTAAATGTTCTTGTCTTCCAGGCAAGGAGCTGAATGTCCCTCACCAGATGGGTCTGGCTGGAGCTGTTTCTCTCCCTGTGTTCTGGTTGGCTGGAGCTGGAGCCGCAGTCTTTTGGGTTCTGGGTAAGTCAAACCGCATTGTTTCTTCTTGCCATTCATTATTATTCTGGACATGCAGAACTATAGTATTGCAATGCTCATCAAATGACTTCAATGAAAAGGGTTCAAATACTTTCAGACACTATAAAAGAAAAATCCCATCATCCTCACTGTTTTTCTTTTCACAACCTCTTATTCCTTTTGTCACATCTCCTCTCAGGAGCGACGCTGTTTGTGATTGGCTCTCATGCTGCGTTCCGTGAGCTGGATGGATCCAACATGGAAGAGCTCTTCATGGAGCCGGTGTGAAGTGCAGGCTGAACTCTCAGCGGGCGCTGGTCAACCATCAGTAATCGCTTTGACCCTGTAATCATGTAAGCCCAGTGGTGTAGGGGAAAACCTGCTCCTAGATCTGTTCCTTTGCTTTGTGTATCCTGTATTCCTTATATCTGACCAATAATGCACCTTGTCTTGCCTCCTAAAGTAGTTGTTGTTACACCCTGTATTGCTTTTTTCAAACTAATTCATACACATAACTTGCCATCTGCACAAATAATATTTTTTTGAATGAGTATTTAAACACATTATCATGCAGATTGTACGCCTTTATCTTAATATTTTCTACATTGGAAGCCTCCAGTTTGTGTCAAATAGCATCTTATTACCTGCAACTTCCCCAATACAGTAACATATCTTTCAACTAATCTCTTTGGAAGATCATGCTATACTATCTGCTGTAGATATCTTCAGCAATAGCTTTTTTGTCTTAACCATATTTACAAGATTGCTGATTCGGTCTGTAATTTATACAGTAAATGCTGTGTTTGCAATGTTTAACTGCCAAGAATTATTTATTTTCCAAAGGAAAGTGCCGGTTTTAGCTTTATATTATGCCTATAATGATCATGCACAATTAAAACAACATTTTTATTTAAGACAAGAAAGAATGCCTCATATAATGGTGATGTACTATTAATCATTAAGAGAATACAACACTATTTTAGTGTTTCAGATAGGGTTCTTGACATGGATAAAGGTTGATGAGAACATATCTTAAAAGGTCAGTAGATAGTTATGGTGTCATGAATTGTGGATAATGTGGTACTTTGTGTACTCTGTATGTATATTTATCAAGCTTTACCTGCAACATTTACACTTGAAGGTCATCCTGTAAACCTCAAATATTTCTCTTTTGAAATTCATTAAATATTTGTTTACAGTGCTATGTAAGTTGGGTTTTGTATTAAAATTACATTTTGGAAGTGGAATAAACCATTGATGGAAAGAGAGCTTGTCACTGGTTTCTTGATAGGTTCTTCGTGATTATTTTGCTCTTACTAATTCTTCTTCTTCTTTTTTAGCATAGGTTTTGGGAGCAAAGCCATGCCTCAATCACAACTCTAATCACCTGTCAATCTTACCTAATTACACCAAGTCAACCAAATCACAGAGACAAACCACTGAATTGGTTGTACCAATTCCCTCCCGCCCTACTTCCTCATCCCCTCCCTGCTCTACCCGATATGTAACTTTCTCATACAGTCTGTCTGAGCGGGCCTGAAATCAGTTTGGATGATAATACACCTGAGACTGAAAATCCCTCACACTGAGTCTCCCTTTGCCCAGGTTTCCAGAACATCCTCCCCGACTAACCTTGAAAATGTCATCCCTCTTCCACTTTTACCGCTATCAAAATAAAAATCCCTTTGTCAATTTTTTTTCAACAGACAAATTATTCAGAATTTCTTTAAACCCTTTAACAACATATTGTTGTTCTTAGGGTTTGAATAGTGAAGTCAAAACTAAAGTTCACTCCTGTTTTGTGCATCCATGGGCAGGAGTTGTAGTGAACTCAGTAGCATTTAGGGCTTAGTCTGTACTCCATACATTTTCTCATTATTCTGGACCGGTCTGATTACACAGTGGAATACGACACCTCTTCCCTATCTCTATCACAACAAACACTGCAGCCCTCGCCAACCCCCTCTCGTCCCCCTACGGTTCCCCCTCTTGTCCCCCTTTTTTCACGTGACCTCCGTGACCTGTGCTCTGTGACAGCACAGCACGAGGACCCCATGCTCAGGTTGCCATGGCAATGACCTTGGAGTGCCCCAGTCAGACACACTCGTCCACAGACACACTGCGGCAAAGGCGAGCGATCGATATTCTATTATACGGTGGGTGGGGAGGGGGAGAGTAGGGAGAGTCGCACTGCAGTGAGCTCACTGCAGAGACACAGGGGAAATTAGAGAGGGTGAGACTGTGAGTGTGTTTGTCAGTGAGTGACAGGAAGTGGGTGTGCATGTGTGTTCTTGTGTGTATGTATGAGCGGGAGACACTGCATTTGTCATTGTCGAATGGTAGAGCGGTGCCACAAAGTTTCCTTATTTCCCTCTTGAAAGTATGTGTCCTATATTTTCACAGGATGTGGCAAAGTGAGCTTTCAGACCATCATCTCTCACCTTAAGTAGCTGTTTATTGTTTGTTTCATTTTATATCTGTATGAGGTGGGCAATAAGAGGTTAATTTAAAATAGATGACCCTTGTGGCACAGAGAGGCACAATTGCAGTCTGCTCCCCTAAGATAAAATATATACTGCCTTGCTTTATGTGCAGTATGTAACCTTTTGGAAATAACTTTTATTAATCCTTCCTGAACCTATATTGTATGTATTGTTACTGCTTTCTTGAGAGATGAGTTTCAGGGAATAGTGGTGGGGCACTGTTCCCTTTATAAGTCTCTCCTGCAGACAGCAACTCTCACCCTGGGACTCATCAACATTGATGTCAGACAAGGCTGACACATTGACACTGTGGTTTTGGTGCATTACTCTGAGCAGCTGCCAGCTCTTCCTCCTATGGCACATTAATATTATGCAGTTTGAAGTGCACATAAATTCTCAACACTAGGGGGCGTCCCATTGTCGTATTTCTACTTTAGCTCATTTCGGCTGTGTTGTGCACCATGACTGAATTCAACAAATATGCATCACATATATGAGCATTTTGCCAATCAATTCAGAAGTGTGATGGAAAAGAGTAAGATCATATTTGACTATATTTGGAATAATAGTGAGTTTAATAGGCTATAAAGGATATTGCATTCAGGCAAAACTTTTATAAGGTTAACATTTGTGCGGAAAGCTATCCAATATGCATTGTTATAGAAGGATTAATACTATTAAGACCCTATAATTTAAAAAATTACATAAATTAAATTTTACCATAAAGATGAATTAGCACTGCTTATGTGTGTCTTAATTTGTTTTAAACATGTACCCGGCTTGACAAGAGCACTATTTGTTGCAGGTATTATCAGAAATTAAATCAAATTCCTCATATTTTGTCATTATGTGCAACCTTGATGAGTGAGGCATATTCCAGGGGATTTTCCAGAGAGCAGGGAAGAAAGACAAGGAGTAAGGGATATACAGTAAATAAGAAAATGATTCATATTCTCTTAATAAATTTTAATTAAATGTGGTTTTAATGATGAAGAACAGAGACAGAAAGACACACAGACAGTTCTAGGTTGTATTAAATGTTCTAGATGTTTTATTGGTGTTGGTTTCATTGATTTGACACACATGTTCTACTAGTCGTGTAATTTTTTTCTTCTTCTTCTTGAATATCAACCCCTTGCAGCCATCTGAGAGAGACCCAGCCTGAGACCGCTGGCTCTTCACTGGTCTCCAACACATACATGCACACAGACCAGGGCCGGAACGGGCTAAACCAGGACCTGGTCTGAACCGGAACTGGACCCGATCCGATACTGGACCCCAAGGCATGTGGACTCATCATCACCACTCACCACATCACAGCACACTGTACCACATCATACCGGCACACCTGCAGTGACAGGAACCTGAAAGCCTTGGTTGGTTTTCTGGTGTCTTTTTGAAAAAAAACACGACCTAAAACCCTGCTCTGCTCTGCTTTTACAGCTTTTTAGAGTAGCCTCCTGAAAAATCAGCAAAAAAATACCGAAACCAAACAAAAAACCAAAAGAGAGACACATAAATCTTTATTTTTTTCTATCTCACCAATATTGTTCTTTTTCATGAATGCCTCTCTTGAGCTGTTTTTCAACATGTGTTTTTTTTATTGTTTCATTTAAATTCAGTATAGAATTATATAGATTTCCTAGAGCACACAGAAAGATTGAGTTGTATTCACCAACTTTGGGGGGAGGGCGGGGTGTACTGTAATAGTTATTAACACGGACAATGGTTCACACAGTGCACACAAACAGAGACAAACGGGGCGGGAGGCAGGGGAGGGGAGGGGTGTGAGAGACAGAAGGGGGAGAGGGGGGGGACAGGACGCCATGGGGTGGGCTTTGTTTGGCCTAAATGAGGAAAAGCAGCTCTCACATACCTCCCCTCTCGTCTTAGAAATAAAAAAAAAGGACAAGTAAAATCATCGAAACCCCCCCGTACCCCGCATACTAAAAAACAACAACACTGTGGCCGTCGAGAGAAAAAAGGAAAAAAAGGAAAAATGGACGCAGCGAGAACGACAGGGAAATGATCACTCCGCTGGTCCTCCACAGACAGGAGACGGAGGCGAGAGGTGGCAGTCGAAGTGGTGTCGGCGGTGGCATCTCACTGTGTGATCTTTATATTGGTGTGTGTGTGATTGGAGGACAAGCAAAGGGTTGGCGAGGAAGGGTAAAAGAGAGGAACGAAGGTAGGGAGAAAAGACGAGGGGGAGAGAGCAGGGGGAGCAACTGGGGAGGGGAAGGAGCTGGATGGCCCTTTTTTTGCAGAGCATAGACACTCCCTTTGTATCCTCAGCCCATTCAAATCTACATACACAATATGCAGCTGCCGTTTGGTAGATATATTGGTTTATGTACACAGCAGTGAGAGAACACATGCAAAGAGTATCATAGGAGATGGGGGGGAAGGGAGGGGACAAGGAGGGGGCTGGTCAATGTAGAAAGTTGTAAAGGTGCTTTTGCTGTTTTTAATCTTTGGG
The DNA here is from genome assembly GCA_026929865.2 of Hyperoplus lanceolatus. NCBI lineage: Eukaryota > Metazoa > Chordata > Actinopteri > Uranoscopiformes > Ammodytidae > Hyperoplus > Hyperoplus lanceolatus. Next base: position 24,158,679 of record CM049401.1, on the reverse strand, counting down.
GCAGTTGTGATGAAAATTGCTTCAAAGCGTTGTTTTGTCTTTAAGGGGGCGGGGCAACTGGAGGTGTGTCTTGCCAGGGATGTAGTGACAAGGGGAGGGGGGGAGAAATAAGTGGAAAATGTAGGGGGTTTGAGCAGAGATGCTCCATCGATCAATAGTATGTCTCCCTCTCCACCCAACCTGGAGTACAAATGAGAGAGAGGATAACACAGAGGAAGAGTTTGGTTAGTTTAACAACAGTTTCAAGATTTTCCATTGAATAAGCATTAGTTACAGGACTAGTTATGTTGTTGTTGTTTTTGTGGATGGAAAACCACCCTAAACATCTTGCAGAGAGTTAGATGAGAACAGTGTAACCACTCTCATGTCTGTTGGTAAATATGAGTGTACTGCCAGCAGTCAGTTTAGCCAATCTCTGTCCAAAGATAACATAATCTGCGTACCAGCACTTCCAAATCTAAATAATTAACAAATTAGATCTTGTGTGTCTAATCTGTAATAAAACTAGATTTAAAAAAAAAAGTTCTTATTTTACAATGGGTATTGTGCGGGGACAAAAGTCTTGGCTGGGTACATTAACTTCCTGGAGTCTTGACATTACCGTTAGTCTGATACGCAATAAGCAAAGACTGCACGAAGCCAATACATAGTCTAGCACACTACCCCCACTCCCCCCATATAACCACTACTTGTTTTATAGAAACTTAAGCTCGATGGGTGTCAATACTAACCTCCAGGGTTCCGGCGGATGAGAAGTTTTCGGACTTCATCATAAACAAAGATGAGGAAACTGTAGGGGAACGCACATAACCACCAGGTCGGCCTGTGGAAAGGACAAGAAAAGAAGGGTTTAAAAAAATGTCTTAATATTAGAGTGGATCCATGTGATACACGTGGTAATCACTCACTTTAGAGGAAACATCCTGAGTGCCACATCCATGCCTGGGCAGTAGGACAGGAAGGCAGCCAGGGCAGTCTCTTCAAACAGGCCGAAGATCAAGATCTTGTTCCTGTGTTGAGGGGCACAACAAATACGTGAGATATGTGTCTTGTTTATTTAGATCATATATTGCTGATGATCATTTGCAAAAAGATATATTAAGTGCTGAGATAGGAAAGGACACATGAACTGTGGGTATATTGTTATCACTTTGCGGTTGTTGGACTCACCTCATGCCCTGCTGGAACACAGAGTTACGTCTTGTCTTGCAGACGATGACATCAGCCCACTGCACAACCACGATACTGACAAAGAAGGCTGTGTGGCATGTGAACTCCACAATCTTCCTCTGCTCATATGTCTGAGGGGCAAGGAGAGGACAGTCAGACAGTAAGATAAGGTCACACAAACCTTAAAACAAACCTACAAGCTCACTTAAACAAACTCAAATGACACACTTACCCACTGCTGCCCATAGCTGTCTTCCAGGTCGTTGCAAGAGCGGTCGTCCCAATTGAGCCTGATGCCCACTAGGTGACTGGGCAGGAAACCATTTTCAGCCAAGATGACAAAGTAGGCGAAGAAACCTCCCAAAGCCTGGATCATACCTGAGAAGAAAACATGCAGAGAGATTTAGTTAAATATGTTTCATTTTTCTATTCTTCCATAATATAGTTGCTCCCAAAACACTGCAGATAGGCTGTTATTGTTTTTGAACAACAACAGGAGACAAAGCCTATTTTGACCCTAAATTACTTTCATATAACCGCGATCAAACTTCAATCTCAACCAAAGACACAGTACACAGCTTGGCTCAGCTGTAGCAATCTTCGTTTCACCTACCAATTTGTCCATAAGCGATGCTGATAAGCCTCTCATTGACCAGCTTGTCTCTGAATGGGTTCCTGGGCTGACGCTTCATGATGTCGCTCTCAGCTGATTCATAGGCCAGTGAGATAGCTGGCACCTGAGGGGGAAAAAGAAAATGAAGTGTGACTTTTTAGAGCAGTGTGAGGCTTCGTATAAACAGGAGCTACATACAGTGATGGAGGTGGGTCGGTGCATGTTGCAACAAAACAAACAAAAAGACAAGAATCTTTTGATCTGCTCTCACCATGTCAGTTCCCAAGTCAATACAGAGGATGGTGATGGTTCCCAGGGGCAGGGGAATGTTGACAATGATGAAAAACAGGAAGGGGGTGATCTCTGGGATGTTGCTGGTCAGGGTGTACGCAATGGACTTCTTAAGGTTATCAAAGATCAAACGGCCTGGTAGGAGAAAAAAGCAGACAGGTCACCTCATGTACTAAGTCCCACTGTTTGGTCCTTGAGACAAAAACTAGACAGTTACACCTGAGACTACTACTGATCACATTTTCTATTTTCTGAGCTCTAAAATATTTCTTTTTGGTTAATCCGCTGGGGAAAAAAAACTAAGTATTGATTTGGCTTAACATTTTACTTCCTCTGCTTACATATTTTTTGTGAGATTCCCTCATTATAAGCTCTTTCTTCCTTTAAAGGTTCTCTGTGTTCCTGTTTTTGGCCCTTTTTGATGTCTCACCTTCTTCCACTCCTGTAACAATGGAGGCAAAGTTGTCATCCAACAAGATCATGTCAGCAGCCTGTTTGGACACGTCTGAGCCAGAGATTCCCATGGCAACACCAATGTCGGCCTTTTTCAGTGCGGGAGAGTCATTCACACCATCACCTGTTACGGCTACAATGGCGCCCTGGGTGAGGAGAAGGAGCAATGAGGTTATATGGAATGAATAGATTAAATATTGTTAATCTACCCAGGTAAATTGATTTGAAGGGGACCTATATATTGTAAACATATAATATAAAATGAGTAAATACTAATCAGAATTCTTTTTTTAAAAATACACTCACTATAATAATCTTGTATCTTATATATACAATATCTTATTTCTGTAAAACAGATTTGTGAAACTAAAGCCTTTTGGTATTACAAAATAGGTCCTAACCAGATCACAGTAAAGCAATGTCAATGGACCACTAGCGCCATCTGCTGTTGTGAAAGTATAGTGAAGCCTGGACTCCTGGCTCGTTCAAGTCATACTAAACATGTATTGTCTATAAGGCATTTTATGAAGACAATCTCAGAAATGTTCTTACCAGTCTCTGACAGCCCTCTACAATGATGAGCTTCTGTTGAGGGGAAGTCCTGGCAAAGACAATCTCTGTGTGATTCCTCAGGATGTCGTCCATCTGATCCTGAGATAAATCTTTGAGGTCTGTCCCGTGGATCACACAGGCCTTGGCATCCCTGAATAAAGACATGGGTTGATTTGGGTCTCATCATAATTTAGCATATGTGTGTGTGGGTGTGTGTGTGTGTGTGTGTGTGTGTGTGTGTGTGTGTTTTTTTCCTGTAAAGATTTCTTACCTGGGGTTGACCTGGCTGACAGGTATGTTGAGACGAGCTGCAATGTCCTCCACTGTCTCATTGCCCTCGGAGATGATGCCCACTCCCTTGGCAATGGCCTTGGCTGTGATTGGGTGATCTCCAGTGACCATAATGACCTAAGACAAATAATATATACATTTAATCATGCGATCTCAATGTTACTTTGAAAAGGAACCTTATTATAAAACACTGTAAGGAATAATGAGATCATATATGTTACAAGAATAAATAAAAGGCAGCTCACCTTGATACCAGCAGATCGGCATTTGCCAACAGCATCAGGCACAGCGGCACGGGGAGGGTCGATCATGGACATGAGTCCAACGAAGCAAAGGTTGTCCGTCTGGAAGTTAACATCATCTGTGTCAAAGGCAAAGCCCTTGGGGTACTGGTCCTCGGGCAGCATCACATGGCAGAAACCTGGAGGGAAAAGAAATGTAGTCAACTAGAGTTTGATTTGTGATTTATCTAAACATGACTAAGAATCAACCTAGATCTTCTATCCCTGTCTTTACTTCACATCTGACATAACTCCAATACATAGTCTTCAATTATGAGGTAAACAATACGGTACACCACCGTTATGACATACTGCAAATGATTTAGGTCAAATAAGAGCATGCATGCATTACATTCTTTCTGACAGTCGTTTTCCAAATACTTGTGACTTTAAAGGTCACATATTATGCTAAATGCACTTTTTAAATGTGTTCTAACATATCCATGGGTCCATGGTGTGCCTAGAGACTGCCAAAATATTTTAAAAAATAACAAATCTCTCCTTTTCTCACTCTCCCCCTTTCTGAAACCCCCACCCCTCCCCCCAATATACTCCAGTCAGAATTCTCCTCGTTTCTGACCTCAAAAACTGGAAACCAGAAGCTTCCACTGTGCAGCCCACACCCCTATTTCTTATTGGTCCACGGCCCTGACAGATAGAGGGCGAGGCGTATCTGGCTTCGCTTCCGGGCGGGGGGAGCTCAAAGATTGTATATTTACGAGGGGAGCTGCAGCTCTTTTTTAAAAAATAGGCCATTGTGAGATTAGCTGAACATCAGCATAGTACAATAAATTATCTGAAAGTTTTTTTCAGCAAACAATTAAAGAAAAACGTTTTAGGGACCACCAAGACCATATAATATGGTGTATAATAGTACCGAAAAGTGTATAATATGGGAGCTTTAACAAAACCCTATTTCTCTCCCTTTAAACCCCAGGTGAGGGTCATAGTGTACGTACACTGTCACCCACTCTCCCTCAGTAACCTTGGCCATCCATCTCTACCTTTCCCCAGCTCTATCAATCCTTACCCAGGACTCTCTCTCCCAGTCCTCCCAGCTCCATGTAGGAATTCTGGAAAGCTTCCTTCATCTCTTCATCCATAGGTTGTTCCTTGCCCTGAAGCATGATGGTGGAGCAACGGTCCAGGATCCTCTCAGGTGCTCCCTTCATCACCAGCAGGTAGCGGTTGTCATTGGGATCCTCTGTCTCGTGCACTGAGAGCTACAGTACAGAGAGCAGAAATAAGAATTGACCTTGACATTGTGAAAGTGGTGTTTGTAATGTTTATAAGTTAGCCTTTGTTGTTACTAAAGTCTGGATGAAAGGTAAGGGTGGTTTTATATCATTAGTTTAAGTATTGTTTAGCATCTATTTTTGGTTTTTGTTCTGTCTGTGTGTTCATAATGGTGTCTTGTAAGCCTGGGCATGCTAATGCATGACAAAATAATAAAGAAATCAAATCAAATCAAATGTGTGTGTGTATGTGTACACCTATATATATATATATATATATATATATATATATATATATATATTGGGTTTCATCTTGTGCCCACAGCTGTAATCCAACCTGTTACTTGCCTGGTATTTGTTGGTCGAGTTGAAGGGGATCTCGGCCACCTTCTTGTTCCTGTCCCTCATGGCCCTCACTGAGCCGCAGCACAGCTCGATACACTTGAGCAGGGCTGTCTCGGAGGCATCACCGGCCACGTCTCGCTTCAGGACAGGGAATTGGTCTTGTCCACCTTTGAACTGAGCGCGGTTACATAGACCAGCAATACGAGCCAGAGACAGCCATGTCACTGAGCTCTTGTCAAAAGAGGCACCTGCGGAAGGAACACAAGAGTATAGGGAATTATTAACCTTCACAATTTCTAGAAAAATCATTTATCAACATTGCAGTTGTAACATATGTTTCACCAGTGGTATCTGTAGGCCTTTCTCCTCACTTACCGGACTGGTCCTCGGTGGTGTCGGCCTCGTGGATCTGGTTGTCGAACCACATGTGGGCCACGGTCATCCTGTTCTGGGTCAGGGTGCCTGTCTTGTCAGAGCAGATGGTGGAAGTGGAGCCCAGGGTTTCCACAGCTTCTAAGTTCTTCACCAGGCAGTTTTTCTTAGCCATACGTTTGGCAGTAAGGGTCAGACATACCTGCAAATACAAATACATTCATGTTAAAAAAAAAAAACATTATCATTGTATTTCACTTTGAAACTAAAAAAACAGAATACCTCTGTTTTTTTAAGGCCAATAAATTACAAACAAACACTAATGAAAGTATAGACAAAGTAAGCACTAAAATCAGAATGTCTGCAAATATAGGAAGTTTTAGTGAAAACTAAACTTCTTTGCCCACTTACAGTTACAGTGGCCAGCAGCCCTTCAGGCACGTTAGCCACGATGATGCCGATGAGGAAGATGACAGCCTCTAGCCAGGTGTAACCCAGGATGATGGCCAGAATGAAGAAGGTGATACCCAAGAAGACGGCCACACCTGTGATGATATGAATGAAGTGCTCGATCTCTTTGGCGATGGGGGTCTTGCCACTCTCCAGGCCAGAGGTCAGAGTAGCAATGCGACCCATGACCGTGCGATCTCCAGTGCAGACAACGATGCCGCGGGCTGTGCCTGGTTTTGAAAAAAAGGGCAGAAATAAAACACAGTTAATTATAATTTGCCACATCAGTATTTGTCTTGTTATTCCTATAATTCTCTAATACAAAATTTACGATCGCATATGTCATTCTGGTCTAAGAGGAAAAACTCTGTTCGTTGGATGAGGTTTTAATTTACTCGGCTCAATTTGGTGCCTTGAAATCAAAGCACAGGCAGCCAGGCACACAAAAGATTAAAAGCAAAGTGATACTACTGCTTGGTTGGCCGTACCTTCCACACAGTTGGTGGAGAAGAAAGCGATATTTTTGGTCTCCAAGGGGTTGTCATGGGTACAGTCAGGTGACCTGCTCTGAGGTTCTGACTCGCCTGTTAGGGAGGAGTTATCAACCTAATGGGAAAGAAACAGAAAAGGTGAAAATCAAATCAAATCAAATCAAATAAATGTTGTCGAATGCATCAAGAAGCCAAACCTCGAGAGAGTTTGTGTGTGTGTGTGTGTTTGTTTGTACCTTGCAGCCATGAGCAGAAACCACCCTGATGTCAGCAGGGATCCTGTCTCCTCCCTTCACTTCAATCAGATCTCCGGCCACCACTTCTTCAGCGTTGATCTGCACCTTCTCACCCTCACGGATCACCAACGCTTGCTGCAAGGGAGACATCAGTGATGGTTAGAAAAAATACGCCATAATGGGTTGCACGTTATTTAGAGAAACATGGTTCTCTCATAGAAAGGGGAGTTCGTAAAATCACAAGAAAAAAAAACTCTGGTGAAACATACGGCAATCGAAATAAGCTTTTACACATAAGTTGGTTTCTTCTGAGCGAACACATATTTACCTGAGGCACCAAGTTCTTGAAGGACTCCATGATTTTGGAGCTCTTGGCCTCTTGAAAGTATGAGAAGCAACCAGTAATGACGACGACAGCGGTAAGCACAATACCTAGGTACAACTGTAGAACAAAGGGAGATAGAGAGACAAAGTCAGACATAAGTGGGCTGTGGGAGGGCACTGAGTGTGACTGTGGTGTTAATGAGGTGTAGACGGACCATATGTGTGTGTTAGTGTGTGTGTGTGTGTGTGTGTGTGTGTGAGAGAGAGAGTGTGAGATGTGCTTACATTGTCTCCTGCAGGCTCGTCCTCAGTAGCTGCCTGGATGGCGTAGGCCAGGAAGCAGAGGATGGCACCAGTCCACAGCAGCATAGAGAATCCACCAAACAGCTGGCGACAGAACTTGACCCATTCCGGGGTGGTAGGAGGAGGGGTAAGGGAATTGGGACCATCCCTGATCAGAAACTCGGCTGCCTTGGCATTTGTCAGACCCTGGAAGACACACAGAGAGGAAGTAGGGATGTGGAGTTAAAACAGGCAAGGCGAGTGTGCAGCACCAATACAAAATCAACAAAAACCAGACATTGGTTCAAGTTTGTTACATTCTCATTTTTCCTTATAGAATGCTACTGGAGTGATGGTTGGGGGCTTTTGGTGGGATTGTAAGTATTACCCTTCTGCCATCTAGTGGCAAACTGAAGAAACAGCCTCAAACATAGGGGTACATACTGAGAGAAAACTCACCTGGACAATATCAGTCTGGTATTTCCTGCAACATTCCTCTATGGACATCTTATGTTCCGTCTGAAGGAGAAAAACGACACAGAGACCATTAGTACTTTGTGTAGTTCAATGTGTTTAGAAGTTGCTATTTTTCGCAGGCAAGGATACTTTGTATATAGTAGCCTAAATTAAAACTAGAATCATGATTCTATTTGATAATATTTTTTTTTAAATAGTTTTAACATCCAATATGCTTAATTGCATACGAGGTCATTTTACTCCATGCATGCAGTTCACCTGAGAGATAAGGGTATCAGGGCAGCCACATATGGCGGCGACCCAGGTGTCTGTTTCTTGTGCTGGGGTGTGGGATCAAAGTGACAACATTCAGTTCCACAAATATTCGGAGATAGAAGAAGGCTTTACTTACAATGGGTACTTCCTTCTTCAGCTCGTCCATGTCCTTCTTCTCCCCCTTCTTCTTCTTGGGGGATCGGTCATCTTTGTCCTGTGTGGTGGCAACGCGGTAACTGTCTGACCGCCCATACTACAGACACATACACATGATTTACGCATGCCTTTGGACTAGATTAAGGAGTTAAGTAGCCTGTGGGCCTTGGTGATTAATCTTAAGTGTTCTCTGGTATCGTACATGTACATTAAGTTAATTATAAGACAAACGTTTGTCTCTGAAAATACATTAAATGGTTCCATTGTTCAGAGAGGTGTCTTGCCTGGCATTCAGACATTATTTACAGTCACTGAGCAGCGACAGATAGTAAGCCAGTGGGCTTAAATGAATTGCCTTGAGGTTTCCCTCTTTTACTATACAAATAATGTTGTAACCTTGTGAAGTGGCCTTGTGAAGTAACCTGGATTTCTCAGAAAGTAATAACACCAATTATTCTCAGTTTATGAGGAAGGTACAAGAAAATGACTCATATAAAAAAATAAAACTATTATCTTAGAAACCCTTCGAAGGGATGACAGGTTAATGCATTAGCCTGGTAGCTCCGTTGTGTTTTGAACAAAAAAATCTATATAAAAGCGACCCTGATCTCCACACATTAAAGCATTTCTGTCTGCTATCTGCTCTCATCTCCACTGATCAAATCATTCTCATCCTAATGTCCACAACAACGGACACGTCAAAACATAATCGAGTGCAAAGGGTTGTAGGTTTCAACTAATTGCTTCCTGATTTTTTACATTTATCTAGCATCATGCATGAAGGACATAATAGAGGGGGGGACCGGGCAAACAGAGTAAATACTTATTCATAAAAGGCTTTCCTGAATAGTATCTAGTATGTTCTAAATTATTAGATCAGATACATCCGAGACACTTTGATGACAAGATTGCTCAAAGTGCATGCATGCACACACACACACACACACACACACACACACACAAGAGAGACACATCCAATATCCTTGAACTCTTCTGTCTGCTTCGCTGCACTGCCTGTTGTTCGAGGTACCCTCCTTACCATAATTGCCCCCTCAGAAATGTATTTATGTTGTTAAACTAGTCGTGAGTGGACTATTAATAACCCCCTGATTTCTCTCCAGCACTGCAAATTGTAGCCCTTCTGGCTTGTATAACTGTTATTCTAGCTCGTTGCACTGAAGGAAAATGTCCCTAATGTCCCTTATCAAAGGTCAAAGGTGACACGGAGATGCAAGAATCCGGGTGCGTGTGGGTCCCTGTGGATAGGCCCTTTGCTGACACAAACCTAGTCAGAAAGGAAACTGACCTCAGTAGCAGATCAATATATAAAGATATACACCAATGGGTCTAGGCGGTGGTTTGCAAGCATGACAGAGTAAAGTCCAGTTTATATGGAAGCCAGTCAATTTACCCGAAATCAACACACACATCAATACCTGTGAAACTATAATCAATGACAACAGTCCTTAAGGTGAGATTATTAAGTGTGTCCAAAGATCAGACGATAAGGTGAAATGTTAAGATTTCACTGATGAAAAACCAACTGTGTACTGAATTATACTGCAATAAAAAAGACACCCTCTAGTGGTACAACTGGGTAGTACCATCAGAACAGAAAAGTACGGTATAGGTCACCACAACTTGACTACTTGGTTTGCATCTGATATAAAAGTAGAGACATGAAATACACAGGGGGAAACTGATCCGTCCTTTGACATATTGCTAATATGAATGTTTACTGAAAACCTCATCCGTTCGGTTGAAATTTGTTCACTTATCAAACGCACATTTACAAAAGCACCACTGAGGAAGTATGAACTAGATTGAAGATAACTATAATGGAACTCACACACCCAAACCACACCAAAACACACACACCTGCAGTGCGACAAAATGTGACTACCAACGGTTTACTTGCCAATGCTTTTCCCATTCAAGTATTTGCACTGTAGTCGTGTTTAACGTGTAAAATCATGCTAGTTCCTTTGGAATGTTTACAATGCTATTGCAAAGACCCGTGTTTCTGGTTTGTCGTTGTAAAACTAAAAAGACAAAAAAAAAGGTGATTGTGAAACATGTGGATGTCAACTCTCACTTCATTAATTGTGGAGTGTGGGCTGCTCAACGACCACTTCTGAATTCAAAGCAAACAGTGAACCCATTCATTCAAGCATGTCACTGGGAGGGACCTGCCTGCAATTACGCACAAATGCAAACACGTGTATGCACACATGGAGGTTTGCAACAAAAGAGCAGGTGAGCAAATCTCCAGGCCTGCAAGACTGGGCAGGCCTGACGAGGCATAGGCCGCATGAAGCAATAACCAATGGTAGTGGAAAAGTACTGCTGCTCATCCCCTCTGAGACAGCCCCAGGATGTGTGTGTGATTGAGAAAGCGGGTGCATTGACGTAAACCTGTATGCATTATTGTAGATTAACTGACTGAATGACGGCTCTATAGCTCTATTAAAAAATCAAAGGTGTTGAATGAGAAGAAATGTTGCAGATTTAGATATCTTCTAATCAGGTGTCAAATAGGCGCCATAATCTCAAAGATTGACAGGTGTGGCTAGATTTTCCACAGACAATGAGGAATGTTGCTCTTCTGAGCACATGCGGGCCAAAATCAATATTAACAAATATGGACACACACAGGTCTTTCTTTTTCACTCACAAACACACAATGACGAAACACACATACATACACACAGACACAATAGCAGTTGTTGGTAGGGAGGTGGAGAAGAGTCCCAAACAAAGTTATATGTGGTGAAAAGTAGACGCCCGGAAAGATGGGTGTGTAGGGGGTGGATGACGGACCGATTGGGCACATGGAAGGGGAGATGTCAGTGGGAGGTGAGAAGCAGGGACTGATAAAGAGAGAGAGAGAGAGAGAGAGAGAGAGAGAGAGAGCGAGAGAGAGGGGCAGTTGGTTAAAGGGGACTGATAAGGAGAGAGAGAGAGAGAGAGAGAGAGAGAGAGAGAGGCAGTTAGTGAAAGGGGACTGATAGGGAGGGAGGGAGCTGCTGTCACCCTTCTCTCATGCTTCTAATTAGATATTGACCAGCAGTCGTTGTCTGCTGGCTCTGTGTCTGGGTTTGACCCACAATGACCCCACTCTAAACAAATTGCACAACCTCACTTACGTATGTGTTTTTGAGTGTGCGTCACTTTGAGCACAAGTTCTAAAATGCTACTAGATTATGTTCTCCCTCCTCAAGCGTATGCGCATGTGAGGATATGAAAGAGTACATAGCAGTATGATTCACTGAGAATCCCCCCCCCACTCCCTACCAACCTAATACAATGTATAAAAACCTTCAAACTATACTTTACACCAAAGCCTGTGCAGCATTTTGGTAAATGTGCTATATAAATAAACTTTGACTTGACTTGCCACCTGTTATTGTAATTGATGAAGTGTTACTGCAGGTGTTACTCATCTTCTCATCTGTTTATCTGTAGGTCTATCCGTCTCCATACAGCACGTGGCTCTCTTTTTACTCCATCTTGATAGTTTGTTTGGTTTTTTTGACAGCAGTGAAAAAAAGTCTATGTCGAGTATCATTTCATTTGCAAATCACATGAAGGTGCATGCCTTGTTTGAGTGTCCAGCTGCCTCACACAGCTCTGGCTAATGTAATGAGCTCCCTCTGTTCTGAGGCAGGAAACTGAGACTAGTGGCTAGAATTACAGACGCTCGCTCTCCCACTGGCACACTGATGGACAGACTGACGGACAGACAGACACATCTCTGACATGATCAGGAAATGGAAACAATGAACGCTCCTCCATGGATTAATCTCCCACATCCAGTTACAGGTTGGCTTATTAGAAATCGGCTTTATACTTTATCAATAATTCAATTCAACCGATGCTACAAAATAGAGGAATCTGGTCTGTTTGTTTGTTGTTTGCTTTGATCAAAAATTATTCTGCAGGCCTACTCTTGCTAACCGCACTTAACCTCACTTTTTGTCCTTGTGAAACAACTCTGATGAAGGAGTGTGTTTTGGAGGGCCAAGTAACCATGGCAACTGTAACAGCCATTGGCATGGTGATGAAGCTCAGCAGTGGCTTAGTACTCCTAGGATCCCCTGATGTGATCCGGGACGAGTAATAATTTATGGATCTGTAAATGGACACTGTATTGCTGTAAAGCACAGACAGGCAGTTCATTCAAGGAGGTGCTGTGTGTTTTTGTGCGCACGTTTTCCTCCATGAGCAGAGGTGAGTCACTGTGTTGGCTAAGGTCCGTATGTGCAGCGGCTACACGCATTGCGGCAGAGTAAGTGAGGGAGTGATTAAGAGAGAGAGACACAAGTGATTGGGAAATAATATGAAAAAAAGTGTAGTGGCAGTTAACGGTGTATTTTCCTAACTCAACTAAGCAAATGGGCATGTTCAAGGAAAACTCCTAAACCATAAAGCTACATAGTTGTAACTTATTTTGGCAGACATGGCATTTGGCAGAGTTGAATCAAGTGATACTATTGTTCTGATATATTTGGCACATCATGTACCCACTAAGTGACAAGCTTAAGCTAGGAGTGGCAGAGGAAAGTTAGGGAAACCGGTCCAGGCATGCCCACCAACTGTGGGGGGGTTGATATGATTTTTTTTCTCTTTATTGCACGCATGTTGACTCCTGAAACAGGATGAACTGGCCGGCATGTGCAGTATATGGATGCCAGTTCTTCAAAAAGCCTGAATACTGTTTTTAGGCCTTACTCTATGTTTGAGGATGTGGTGTGTGGGTGGGAACAATACCACCGTGTTCTCATTTAGCATCATACGTAATGAAAATGTTTTTTTTCCATTGCTACATGTGAGACAACAGTTCCTCTTTTGTACAGAGCTCTTCTGCACTGATCACAAGAGAGCCACGTCATGGTCAGAGGATGTACAGCCAAACAGCACAAAATACACAACATATGATTCTGCTGTCCCTCTCTATCTCTTCCATGAATTACTTAAAAAAGGAAAAAAAAACTTTTAAAACATGTTTATGAACATGTCAAAAGATGTAGTATTTTTTTTATTAACTCATCTAAGTGCTGTGAGTTCAAATGTGTGCTCCTTTTTTAACTTTATTTTACTTTAGACATTCTACTATGTGTGTGGTGTATGTTGATGCATGTACAAATAAATATTTTTGTGTGTGACCTTGCAAGGTCTTAGAGCCATCTGCTGTTTCTTGCAGCAGTCCACTGGGCCACTGTAGGGGGCTCAGGCCGGGGACCTAGGGACGTAGCTGTTGGGATTAGCTAGTCTGATTACTATACTGGATTAGCCCACTGTGCTTCTTCTTCTCTTTGTGTATGTCTCTCTCCCTACTCTGATATCTCTGCCATTCTAAAAAAGGCATAAATGCAATCGCCACATGTATCATGAGGTCCAAATAATGTACCAAATAATTTGGAGAATGGCGATGGTGACTAGATGTTACTTTTAACGGATGATAAGGATTTAAATATCTTGTAAAAGAGACTGTGTCGAGATATTTAGGAGAAGATTGTATTCAAATGTTCAGTGATTGCCAACATTGTCTTATTATCTTGTGATAGTTACAATTGAACAACACATGTAAGAGTACACATGATGGATTTATCCAATGGAATAGTATACTAAATATGTGTAAATATGTGTAAAATAATTTTTAAAAAAGAGTGTGAAGAGCCCTTAAAGAAAATCATAATCTCTAAACCACATGAACAAAAAGAGACAGAGAGAGAGAGAGATTAAATCAAATCATCTGTCGTCCTCTCTTCAAAAAGAAAAAATAAACCAAAGCAAGAGACACAACTGACACAACAGAGCATCTTGATTTAAGATTAAACCCCTTCTGCCCACCAACCCCCTACTCCAATCCCTATTGTCCATCTGTCCGCCTTGTCATCATTTTCATCTGTTCATGCCACAACAGAGACAACAGTGTAACTGTATATCTTAAGTGCTGTATAATGCACTGTCCACTGCAGTGAGGTCAGAGGGATATACTTGCATTGTGTCTCTTGTCATGTGTTTGTGAATGTAGTCTGGTCTGGATTAGCTTTATGTTCTTGCAGCGCACATGGTAATCTTGTCATGATGTGGGAGATCTCCTTAGGTTTCCTTAGCTGGCAGCAGATCACACAGGAATGTGCAGATGTGCATGTGTGCATGAACACAGCTGCTGGCTACACTAAGCCAAACTAACTAAACCAAACACCCATTGATCTATCAGATTTTCACTTTGGGATATATTTTTACTGTGAATCCTAACTATGGCTTCCTAGTATTATACTTTGGCTTTGTTATACTAGCACACACACACACACACACACACACACACACACACACACACACACACACACACACACACACACACACACACACACACACACACACATCCAGGACAACACCCTGAATTAGTCATGTCGTTGTAGTCAGGCAACCTAACTGAATCTCTCTTATTATGGGAGAGAGTATCAGCATGTTCATGTTGGTAAACCGTTAGGCTTATCAATCACTGTGTCTTCTCTCATCGTGCTTTAAAGCAACATATGAAGGAGACAGCACTGACCTTTCCATTTCATTAGCATTACACAAGCTGCTACTGAGTCCACAGCTCAGGCTTTGTCCTGTTAGTCTCACAATAGCAAGGAGGAAAACTCCAGCTTCATTTTTTTTTTGCTGAGGCACCAGAGAAATTTGGACTCTATCCTTTAGCAGTACTCTCACTAAAGATAATGTCCTCATTACGGTTGGTATCTATTGATAAGAGACCCTCCAGAGAATTCTAGGGGACAATGGAGGAGCATGTCAAAGGGTCAGCATATTGACCTTTATTGACCCCTAGGCCAAAGAGCCAAAGCTGGCTGTGCGGTCAGAAAGACCATATTAATCAGATCCTGTAAGAAGATGCTTTTTTATTGGTTGGTGTAACGCGTGGGACAAATCCACTGTGGTACAGTGCAGCCTATCAGCATCAGGCAGCAGGTGCAGTGGGGAGGGATGTGCAGCACTCTGCACCAAACTGAGGGCTGGGCCTCTGCAGAGGCCACACACATAGAACTCCTCAACTACCTTCCACGAACACCTTCTAACTTCTAATCCATTACTGCTCATGCCTCACTAGTGACAAAATAAAAGTACACACTGTTCTACAAACCTTTATATCATGATTCATGACGGAACTATTAAGTCTGTTCCAAGTCTCTTGTCTCTAACCAAACTGCATTAAAAGCAGCTCAGCCACACCTCTCATCACCTGTATGACCTTCTAACAATGCTACTACTACAACAATATCATCTCTCTTTAATCCACCATCTCTACTGCTCCACCAGCCTCCACCACCACACTAATGCTTCAGTCAATATCCTATGAAGATTATCTGACCAATCACAGCCCTCCTCTCCCTATTCCATCCATTCCCCCCCCCCCCCATAGGAAACAGGAGCCACGGTAATGTGAGCCTCAGGTCATTATCCTGTAACAGGATATACAGCCAAGCAGCCCTCCCTCTCCATACACCTCATCCCTCATTTTAAATCTCTCTCTCCACCACACCTGCAGACCAGCCACTAATTATCTGCTCTCTCTCTCTCTCTCTCTCTCTCTCTCTCTCTCTCTCTCTTTGCTCTCTCAGTAGAGTCACGTTTCTGAAGGTGAAAACCATCTGTCAGTCCCTGTGTGCAGCTTTACATCACATCAGCATCAGCCACTGTAATGTATAGCTGCATCAATGCAGAAAGCCAAACGTTGAGCAATCTACCCACCTATCTTTGTACTAGACAAAATATGATCGTTGTCCAACTAGTCTTTCAGAAAGCTTTACTTTACAGCATCCCTACTTCCTCCAGAGCCCTGTCCTTTCTGCGTGGCTCCTCGTGCCAACCAATCACAGCTCTTGACAGGGAATTTCCACAGCTTAGGCCCCGCCCCTGGTTTGACGCAGGAGGAACGTCGACAGCGATGCCCCTGCGGCCTTGGGAGAGGACAGCCATTGTGCCATCTCACAGTGCGCCAGTGAGAAATTCGTTTATTAATGATAGAAAAAGCGAGGGGGAAGTGTGGGCAACCAGCGACGCATGATATCAGATGCAGGGTGCACTGATTCATCCCTCACTCTGTCCCTTCCCCCATCTATCCATCCCTTTTCCATTTCAGGGTGACCTCAGCACGCAAGGAAACACCCTTCGCACGTCGCCAGGGACGCTGTTATTCTCTTTAATAGTATCAATCTCTGGTGAGCTGTGGCATCTTCCGAAATGTTAAACCACTCAGCATCGCTCCCTCACACTGCTTGCTTCAATGAATCTTCCACACAGCAGCAACAGTAAGCTACCTGCGTAAGCACTTTTTACACTCCCATCCCTTTTGACGCAGTGCCCACTTATGCTGCTGCGTTGGCTTTCACATCTAAATGAAGACCCGAAATGGAGCGGATGCTCTCTGTCCCTCAAAATCCCGCATCTCCAAGCAGATAAATGACAGATGCTGCGGGGGCCACATCATCTGGTGTCAGTGCGATGACACCGGATTGCATTGCCTCTACGGCTGCATAAATCTCTCAGCACCGCTTGGTCCATGTCTGCAGTGTCACGCCACCGCATAATTCAGCAGGCCGCGGCCAGAGAATACAACATGTTCCGCAGAATGGCGTTGGAGAAGAAATTACGCAATCGCTCACGTCGGCACTGGTATCATCTGCACCATGGCATTTTCCAGTAGCGCCGTGTTTTCCCACCAGCCTCACCTGATGATTTTGCATAGCTAATGCCTTTATCTAAATCACTCACCGGAAAGAGATAAGATGCTTTTAACGGTTTAACAGTGCACATAGTCGAGGAGACATCTCAGAAGCCATACCGACAAAATACACTCTAACGAGCACATCGTCGTGCTCTTAACGTGCTATTGTTTATTAATCAGTAGCGTGTGTTTGAATGGGGAGATGATCGAGTCCCACATTAAAGGGGGAGTAAGCTGGTGAGGCGCTTATTCCTCGGTAACCGCATTATGACGCAAGGGTAGTCGATGATGAGTCTCCTCCGCTGCCTCCGTCCGCCGCAAGGACGCGACGGGCACAGCATCTCCCCGGTCCATCGACGGATGCTTCGCATGAGCAGACCGGAGAGAAAGCAGTGCTAAAGGACATGGCGGGGGATGGGGGGCATCGAGGGCATGAGGGAGGTCAATGTAGCTTACCCTGTGCCCATCCGTCAATGATAAAGTCATTGAGCAAAATGTACTTTTTATGTCATCAAATGAAACAAAACTCCCTTTTTTAAACCCCGGGATAACGGAGGATGAGCAGTAAAGGTTTCTAACAGGCGTGCCCTCCCCCCTCTCTCATACACCACAGCTCTCGGTTAGAATAAACCGATTAGGCCTACCATGGCTGGCAAGGTTATAGGCAAAGTAAGGCCTGCAATGCATATGACACATACAACCTCTAAACCACACACACCAACTATGAGCCTCCATCATCCGTTTTCATTCACTTTCGATTCCGGCCGATATTTCAGAAATGTAATCAAATGAAAGGCCACCAGCATATAATATAATATTCTATTCAATTCAAAACCAGTCTAAAGTCGAATCAACGCGAGCAGTTAAATGCCGATGCTTTATAGATAGCACTAGATGGGAGCTACTGGCTACATCAATTTGTCGCAGTCAAGGAGACCAGGGTGAAACACGGTTCCGCATTACAGTCAATGTCATTCAGACGAACGGGATTTCTATAGAGGAAAAAATGACATCACGGCTCCCTTTGAAGCCCTTTCTTGAGATATCAGGCTACCGCTCATTTTATGCAGGCCGATTCAGTTGGGCTAAAACGCAGTAAAGAAAAAAAGAAGAGAAAAAAAATAAATGGATTCGTCATTCTTACCCCCATGTTGGCGCAGTCACTCTTCTCCTCTCAGGTGATGCACGGCTTGAGAGGTGTCAGCCCCTCACGTTGAATTATATCAAAATGCCTTGCCTTGAAAAATGAAAGAGAATATGCTCAGTTTTTGTCAGGATTTCTTAAATGGAAAATGAGCAAGGGGGAAAGACGTCAGGGATGTTAATAATAGGTCTGACCAAAATGCTTAAAACAAAGGGTCTCTCAAACCTTCAAAAAGATTCGCTACAATCTTTTCCCCCTTCGTGAGACGTCTTTCAAATGAAATGTTGTCTCAAGCGGAGCATCACGCGGGGATGCGATCCCTTCCTTTGCTCTCTGATACTTGCGGTGAAAGACCGGTGATTCTGAAGAGCCGCACTGCTGCCTTTTCAGGACCTGATCTCCCTCCGCGGCTCTGCTGGCTGCCGCAGTACTTCGCTGCTGTAACCGCACCACTCCGCCAGTGAAAGAAGCGCCGCCTCAAGCAGATGAGGAAAACGAGGGGCCAGTTACACCCGCCCACCGCACATAGCAGCTGGCCAATCATAATTCGGAGCGCCTCAGTGTGGGATCGCGGACCAATTGGATTCACGTTAGCCTCTGTGCGGGCCAATAGAATACCAATTCTGCCCCTCCTGCTTTACTGCAGAATTCCGAGGCTTGCAGCCAGCAGCATCGCCAGTCTCTAAGCTGACATTTTAATATAAATTGACGCACAAGGTTAGATACTAGCTGTCGTGGTTGCGTTTGTTCATCATGTAATGTACATACAACATAAAACAGTGGGTTTATGCGCATGTGATAAGAACCCTTGGATGTATAATTGGTCGTGTTGGTCCAGTCATGAAAATGTTGTACACTTCAATATGTCTAGTGGGCCTGGGCGCAGCAGACAGAGGAGACAGCCATCAGCTAAAGTTTATGTGTGCAAGACAGAAATGCAGATAAAAATAAAAATGCTGAAGTCAGAATCATATTTGATCCTTTTACTTCCAAGTTCAGTCCTGAATGTGTCATATGCCCCCATGGTCATGTGCATACAGTAACCTGCAATCTGACTGCCAGTGCATCAGCAGCTGAGACGTTTGGACCATGCAGATTCAGCAGTTTTAGCTGAACAAGAGAGACTTGCACTCTGTGGCAAAGGTAAAATACTGACATGGGTGTGCCTTAGTGGAATTAAAGAATCAAACCTGGCTTGTTTCAGCACTATTTGTTGACTGTTGAACTGTGTGAGGGAATTTTGGGTCTTTAGTTGTAATATTAATGGTAAAGATTAATAGTTCATATGTACGCCTATCTTGTGTGTCTGTCTCACAGACTCTAGGTCAGCCTTGGAGCCTGTTAGGAGACACTTAGGTCAGTTGTATAGATAAAGTCTCATCTCCTTCTACTCCAGTTATGGTTCACTGTGTACAGCTCTGAACCAAAACATTGGTACGCTTGGTACTCGAGCCGGGGAAGTGTTAGAGATAGTGCAAGGTTAAGACACAGCTCTAAGCATATGTCTGGCAGAATTGAAGTGCAAGTCACGAGAGTTGCAGTCCGGTTCTCATTGGCCAAGTCTGTAATAAATATTGCTTCATAATTCATCCAAGTCTCCTGAAATATTCTTCCACCTGACTTGACCTCCAACCTTAAAATAACTTCCTTCACAAGCTGCATCTCTGCTTGACTTGTATGAAGACAGTTGTAAAATAATATATGTATATATACTGTTGACGTACAAGACTGACAGCTGCAGCAAGTATCCCAAAACAGAGAGAGGGATGAACAAGTTTAACAAATCAAACTGCATTCTTTAAACACTAACGTCTGGAAGAGAGAGGGACTGAAATGAAAAACGAGACAGGAAGGGAGGCAGGCATACCAAGGGCATGGAGAGTGTGGAACAAAAAATGAAGACAGGCAAGAAAATAGATTGGTTGACAGATTGTGTGTGTCAAACAATGCCAAAGAGATTCAGAGATAGAGTGTGAAAACGAGAGGAGCCTGGCCAACATGCAGCATTTAGTTGCAGTTGCAGGCCCCAGCCCATCACCCCCCCCCCCCCCCCGCTCTTCACTGAAGCGACGATGCAGCAGCCAGAGCACACAGAGTCACCGAGTTGCACACAAACACTAACACAGACATGCGTGCCTGCAAAACCAGGCCTGATTTGCATATAGGGAAAGCTAAGAGTCCAGTCTGGTGTCCCTGCAGTAGTGTGTTGCCATGCCTCACTGCCTCTCATGCTGCAGGCCCAGAAACCCTAGAGCATCAGCAGGGTTAGCTAGAGAACTGTCAGCTACAACTGTCTGCAAGCAAGTAGCAGTGCAGTTGGGTTTGCTATTCAATCAATCTGAAATACTGCAGAGGACTAACAAAAAGCACAAATTTGATTTAGCTGTGATAAATCATGTTTTCTTAACGTGCTTGAGCTACTGGATGGGTGGGGTAAAGTTTCAAGTATGCATTATATCCCCAGAGTGGCAAATTCCACGCCTACAGCACTCTCAGGATGTGCAAGCAAATGTTGACACTTCTAATTACATTACTCTTTGACCCAGGTCTCATTTCTGAAGAACAATTTGCACAGCTTATATAGTAGCAGGCAAATCCAGATTAATGTTGTTCATTAACCGTTTACCTCCCTCTGTTCTGCTGGTTTACTGCTAACAGTCCTGATAAGTAACATGCACAATCACAGGCAATATATTTGATGTATTAATAGATTACGTAAGGGTTGGTTCTCATGACTGAAGCAAGATACGATAAACACAAATTAAATTTGTGTCTGTCTTGGTTTAGTATGGTTTTCAATTTTAAGGCTGCAACATAGACAAAAATCAGTATGTCCTTTAACTTAATATTTATTCTTGGGCCAACGTTTTTACAACAGCACATTTCTTAGATATTCAATTATTACAATATCTTCGCATCACAAAAGTGTGAAGACATGTATACCGTATAGGAAATGTACAGTAAGGATAAGTTGATGGAATTTGATCCTGGAGCCCACAATGCTGCCCATGAGGGTGACTTTGTCACAGAGGTGCTGCTAATAAAGTTATTTTCAATTTCATCTCAAGCAAAATGGCTGCCAGTAGTATCCTTTCCTAACCTCTGTCATACCTTCATGTTTCTCACTCCTTCCTGCCCCACAGCCCCACCACCGCACACCTCCCTGCCTTTCAGTAAAACCTAGGAGGGGATGAAAATGTCCCCCCAATTCTTGGTCTCCACAGCAACAGCAGTCAGATGACCTTGTATCTGACTTGTTCTGCTGAGTCAGACATGGAGGGATGGGTTAGGGGGATGCAAAGAGGAAAGAATGGCAGGGAGAAATGAAGAGAAGGAGGGAGGGATGACAGAGAGAAAAGTGGTATGGTTATTCCAACTGATTCTGGCTCAGTGGATGCTGCTCATGCAGACAGTGCTGTATCATGCAAAATTACATGAAGCTGACATATGTGTCCCGAACATTAGGCGTCCATACAGGCCCTGTGTATTTGCGATAGTATGTGTTGTCAGTGATTTTGGAAAGTATGATGTTGATTTGTAGTGTAGTGTAGTGTAGTGTAGTGTAGTGTAGAGTAGTGAGTCATTTCTACAGATGAATAATGTATATCTTGAGGTTTTCGTGTCATGGGCCCCGGGTACATTCTTTAGGAAATCATGTATAAGCAAAACTAAGACAGAGTGAGTGTGTGCCACGGAATTTAGTGCATCTGCATACCTTACTAGATGACCAGAAATATGTGGACAACCATAGATAACATTCATGTATCACAATTTATTCCAAAATATTTGGCATTAATATGCTGGCTATAACAGCATCCACTCTTATGGCAAAGCTCACAAGGTTTTGGGATTCAGACCCATTCAGTCACAAAAGCACTAGGTTGATGTCGGTAGCCAATGTTGGGTTTCTCTCTTTTGCAGGCCTTGTCGGAATGATGAAAAACCGACCCAGTCTGAAATGCGTAAACGGTTGTTATCAGGGGTGTCGACATGCCATATAATAAACATGCACAGTCAAAAGTAGGGTTTGAATGGGGGTCGTTTGTATGTGTGTGGGTGCATGAATGTGAATGTGAATGTAAGTGTGTGAAGGTGATCCGGGCTAATCCGGTTTTATAAATGTCTGACATAATCTGTGTTCCACTCACAGTGTCCAGAGCAGGAAGAAGGGAAGGAAATAAGCAGAGAGAACATGGGAAGAAAGAGAGAGAGAATGAGAGAGAGAGAGAGAGAGAGAGAGAGAGAGAGAGAGAGAAAGAGATGGGCACAGAATGAGGAGGGGGCTGAGATCACAGGGGACAGATGATGGAATGGCAGATGGGGTTAAGGAGTATGACAGCAGCGAGGCGTGAGAAGGGAGGCAGTGAAGAGGACGAGAAATAAGATAGAAACGAAGTAGGAAGGAAGCCCTGGAGGGTGGCGTAAAAATTCCTCTGGGATTTAGGGTGGAAAGAGGGCTGCCAAAATAAAGGCCCTGTTGTGACAAAGGACAAGATAAGAGAAATTGAGGGTAGGGCAGAGTCTGAAAAGCAGCAGCAAAAAACAGGAATCTGTCAATACTGTATGTTGAAACAGAGGAGGGTTTGAAAAATGTGTTCAAGATGAAATAAAACACAAGTAGGTAATTGGAAACTTGAAAGAAAGAAAGAAAGAAAGAAAGAAAGAAAGAAAGAAAGAAAGAAAGAAAGAAAGAAAGAAAGAAAGAAAGAAAGAAAGAAAGAAAGAAAGAAAGAAAAATATGTCAGAAACATGTCAGTTTGTAGCGATGTGATACTGCTGAGCTTTTTTAAAAACTGCCTCCTATCTTTTTCATCACTCTTACTTGGTACTTCTTACCAACTATATTTCATGGGAACACACACACACACACACACACATATTCACATTAAGGACAGTTCGCACACACCCACACCGTGCTGAGGTGACATCAACTAAAACTAGAAAATGCATTTCCTGCTGAAAATGCGTGTGAATGCTGAAACAGCTTACGCTAAACTGGATAGCTGAGTATGAAGATTTGAAAAAGGTCTATAAAGTCTATTGAATGTATATGAATCAGATAAAGGAGTATGAAGATGTGGAAAAGTAAGAAACAGTCTTAGGTATGAACAGTAGTGAATTGTTTAACTCTTTTAGGAATGATGTTGAATATTTAAAAATGACTAGATAAAATTATTATTGAAAGACATGAAAAAAAAATTATGTGTGAAATAGGCCTTCAAAGAGCAGAGTGTTTGCCCCATTTCAACTGTGCCTCTCCGAACTGTCTAATAAAGTGGAAAAAAGAAAAAAATAATCAAGAAAAAAAAGTGAAATTGCCCTTTAATGGGCAGAGTGAGTCACCAAGGTGAGTGTATGTCTTGTTGAGGGTCTGTGATCAGGCAGAAATCCCACCTTTTCGAGGCCTCAGAGAGGTAATTTCATCCAAAACGTCATCTCAAACCGCTGCCTCTAACTGACAGACCGTGAGTCTAACTGACAAATTAGTTTATTGTTAGAACCAGAAGAATCTGATGAAGACACAGTGTGAAGATTATGTCTGTAATGTGAAGAATATGAGAACCAGACTATTTTAAAGGTGTGGTACAGTCTGCCTTTCTCCAGAAATTTCGTGTCTCAGTTATCAAGGCGGCAGTTGGTTGGACACCATTTAGCTTGGAAGCCCAGACCTCCCATTGTGTAGGTCCAATTGCTTCAGTAGTCACATCTATGCGACCGGCAGAATATGTCCTACATTTTGATGTAAAAATTATCCACGTAGGGTTTAATTTGTGGGAGTGAGAGGCAGTTATGTGGAAGGTTTTGGTGTATTTTTACAACAGTTCTACACTGTAACAGTTGGTTCCCCCACTCTGCCTCTGAACATTCCGTCCCATCCGGATCCCATTATAAATTTAGAAAGAGGTTGAAAAAAGCTTAAAACTAAAACTGTGTTTGTTCAAAGACAGTTGAAGATTTTAAAAAGTTGATTAAGAATTTAATAGCTGTAATTAATGTGAATTGTTTAACGTTTGAATTGAGTCTCTAGCTGAAAAAATGCGGGAGGAGATAGGTTTCAAAGCAGAGGAAGTTTTAGCGGTTTGGAATGCTGCTCCTATCCGCTTCAGTGTTAAAATAATTTGTCAAAAACCTGAATATTTTAAATAGTTTAAAAGGTAGAAAAAAGCTGAAAGGTGACCCCACATGTCCTTAAAGAGCTGAACATGTTGGTATTTGTATGGTTAAAATAGCTGAAGATTTGAAGGAGGTATGAAGGTCCAAAAAACGTACGGAAGAAGTGGAATAAAGATTTGGATAACAATAGTGTGAATGCAATATTTCTCCATCGTTAGTTTATTCCTGGCAGCGTATAAGGGCCGAACTGAAAACAACATTTATAACCTTAGTATCTTAGAATCCTGACAACAGTCCTGAATTCGAAGTAGACATCTTTCATGAAAGACGTTTTGTCACCTCCATGCCATTTAATTGTGAGGGTAATCCCTGCTATCATGTGCAACACAAGGGCTCTAGACGATGGACACCCAATGAAGCCATTAATCAGGTTAATAATTACACACATGCTTTTCCTGCTAGCACATGACAAAATGTCCACTGTGAAAAAGCCAAAATCAATCCCATTTGAATATGACATTAAAAAATTAAAATTGAGTAACATGTAATGGAGGAAGAAGAAGCAAAGACTCACAACACACATGCCTCCGAGTATACCCAGAATTTGCACACAAAAATACATATACAATTATGTTAGAGGCAAGGTATTCATCAAATTAATGTGATAATCAACTCAAATGAACACAGGCACCTCCTCTCTTTCAATTTATGTGTAAAGCCTCCCTCTGTCCTCCCTGACCCCTTTTCCTCCTATAGTAGCTGTCCTTTCAGCACCACCGCCACTGCAGCAAAACCCTGCTCCACCTACATAATACCATTTACAATACTGAGTAATCTCTGCAAACAGCAAAGAAATAATCTTATACACTGTATTTAATGTTAAGTTGCAGCTGATCTGCATGCATTCTAAAATGTTTACTGTTTCAAGTGAATTTGACTGTTGAAATGTGCACTTGTTTCAGTTAGTTAAATTGGAATGTTTCCCCAATAGACCGTCAGCTCAGCTGCTAATTTGAACTCAGTGGTTTCCTTACAACGTCTTCTTTTAAACAGAATCATGGTCGATAGACGTATGGGTGAAAGAGCATTTAATGGAGTTTCCAACGCTGAAAGGCCATTAGAAAGCAAACATCAAACCACATTGTACAGTATGTAACTCCCTTTTAGTAGGTACTGTATTTATTCTATTCTCAACATGCACTTAAAGCACATTTAAACTACCATTAAAACTTCTGAAAAGTTTGTATGCTGATATTCAGCCATTAAAACATAAAATGGTCCACATAAAAACCTCTGTCCGGAGAGACAGACTATATCTACACATGCTACACATACTTAGGAATCTGTGTTGACAGCAGACTGCCATTCAAGACTCATATTTGATTAAAAATATAATAGCGGCTGCCAAACCCTGTTTATCATTGTGTATGACGTTTTATCACCAATTACAAGTATCTTTTAGCTTAGCAAAAAGACTGACAACAGAGGGGTTTGGCTTTGTCCAAATGTGTCGAAAATAAATAAATAATTCTGTAGTCATATGGACATTTTGTGCTGTTGTATTTCTTGGCCGGGTACATTAACTCCTCTGGAAGTTGGCAGCTTGCAACTTCCTGTTTATATCAAGACTCCAGGAATTGTTCATTGATGAGCAGACGTCCTAGTAGTAAGATGCTTTTACCTTTGGAGAGAGACATGCCTGCCCTGCCTCCAGCCTTTGCACAAAGCTAAGCTAAGCTTAGCTAACAGGCAATTGGCTGTAGCCTCATACTATCCGTAGACTACAGATATGAGAGATTTCTATGGCTGGGTGAGTTGTTTTCATCTAAACGTATTTTTTATTGGGAGATATCTAATGCTCGAATGTCAAATTTCTTAATACAAGAGGGGAAACTGCTTCTGAGCAGTAGTGATTATTCAGCAGATCAGCACACACACTTTTAACCTGATATGGGGACTGGTGGACTCAGTGAACCCTCTTGAGTGGCACACTCAGTTTTTTCAGAGTTGTACGCTGGTTATTTTTTAATCAAAAATCCTTCAATCCTCTTTCCATCTGAGACACATCATTTGCTAAATTGGTTCACTGTGGTGGCCATTTTGCTGACTGTCTATAGCTGCTTTGAAGCTATTGGCTTTGTGTTTTTTTTTTGGGTCTGCTGAGCTTGTAGAGTGTCACGCACACTTATCGTAAAGGAAAAGGTTTACTAGGCTCGGACGGTGCTGGCTGTCTGTAGCATGGATCAAGTGTTTTTCATAGCCTCTGTGCATTGGTGTATTTGCAGGCCAGCATTTTTTGTCAGTCTGATAAGTGACCTGTCATGTAAAGTACAGAAAACAGCCCCAACTTGATTTAAGAGACCGGATAGTCTGTGAATGTGAGTATAGGTCAGATATTTTCTCAGCACCTTGTGGACATATCTCTGGATTTGTGAGCTGCTTGCTATGTGTGTGTATGTGTGTGGTAAATACAGTAGCCTCAGCAGCGGTGGGAACATTGACAGCATAGAGGCAGAGCTGGAGTTGATCCATGTCCTAAGCGGAAGGGAGCTGGCCCTTTAATACCTATCAGCCAATCAGGAAGGGGGATGCTGGGAGCAGGCTGTCCTTGGGAACGACCTTGCAGGGGGGCCGAGGGATGGGGAGGGTAGAGAGGGAAGAGCACACAGAAGAGGCATATAAAGGAGAGCAAATGAGGAGTTGTTACTGATAGTGCAGGGAGGATGGATGAACTCTAAAGGGATGGATGAGGCAGGAGGCGAGAGAAAATGAATAGCAAAGCAAGATTTACAATGTATTCATCTTTGCCTCAAAGGAAAATTTACCAGCAGGCGGATACATAGATTGTAATAACAGGGAAGGGCAGATAAATAATGTATCGATAGTTTAGGATGCTAAAAGGATTAAAAGTTCAGCTGCATAGTTCTGCCTCGCTCCACCTTTGTGTCACTGTTGCTCTCTCTCTCTCTCTCTCTCTCTCTCTCTCTCTCTGTGTGACAGACACATACGTCATCCCGCCCAGATTAAATTGACAGCACACCACGCTCTAGCTCTTGCATAACAATCTCTCTGAAAGGGATGAAAGAGAGGAACAAGAATAGGACCCAGATTTAAAAATGTGGTTGTAGTTGTGGGAAGAAAATGAAAGAGTCTCAGAAAAAAATGACACTAAATGGAGTGTAATTTGATTAGAATAATATTGAATTATTTCAATATTACAATAAATTAAAAATTCCTTTAGAATGTGTCACAGAGAGTTAGATGAGGGGGTCGATACCACTTTATGGAAAATATGAGGTTCCAGCCAGAAGACTTTGGCTTAGCTTAGCATAAAGACTGGAACAGCAGGAAAGAGATAGCCATTATATGATATGATATTTACAAAATGTCTGACTATTTCTTCAAAAATAATATTCAGACAGACAGAATGGAAGTGAGATAAACAAGTAAATATGCTTCAGAACAATTTTGTCATTCAGTATTCATCAGCAGTTGATTATGACCTTGTTAATTTTGACAATAGCCTGAAGGTACATTCACATGCAGGGTGCCAAGTGAAGAGGCCTCCTCCGTATGTGGTGTGAGCAGCAGGCACAGTAGTGCTGTGGACCCGACAGCTGTGTTGCCATGTGTGTGGCTCCATTCTGTAGATGACAGAGTGAGAGTATGTTTATGTGTGTTTGCACGTGTGTGTGTGTGTGTGTGTGTGTGTGTGTGTGTGTGTGTGTGTGTGTGTGTGTGTGTGTGTGTGTGTGTGTGTGTGTGTGTGCCTCTGTGTATGCGTTACATAGTACTTTTTAAAGACCCCAGTTTCAATATGTTGGTGCCTGTATGTCAGCATATTTGCATGTATGCTTTCTCTTGCTGTGGGACTACTGTGTGAGTGTGTGTGTGTGCACGTGTGTGTGTGTGTGTGTGAACGTGTGTTTGAGAGAGAAAGGGTGTAGGTGGACTGGGGGGCCTGCTGCTGTGCCCAATGAGTCTGAGTGCTAGTCTTGATGTTATGCTAGGGAGGCAACCTCAGCAATGTTTACATTATTGCTGCATCCACACACCTCAGACATGGGACCCCGCCCTAACCTACAGTCACTCTCTACCGGACCACTCACATTTATTTTTCTGCAGTCTGTGTTCGTCACGAACAGGGACTGCAGAAAACGATATATGCATCCACTAAGCTTGCTAATTCTGATAGTTCATTTGTCTTACAAGTGTGTTTGTGTGTGTGTGTGTGTTGTGTGTTGTGTGGTGTGGTGTGGTGTGGTGTGTGTGTGTGTGTGTGTGTGTGTGTGTGTGTGTGTGTGTGTGTGTGTGTGTGTGTGTGTGTGTGTGTGTGTGTGTGTGTGTGTATGTTATGTCCCCAGGCTTGTCCACTGCATGTGTATTTGTGCCATTATGCTGAGCTGGGCTCTGACAGAAAGAGGCTGCTGTGTGCTCATTACTGTAGACTCTAGACATTGTTCCCTTGGTGGGAGTGTGGAGTGTCTGTAAGTGACTGGATAATTGGCTCTCTACTGATCATTGCCTAAGTCCCTCTGTGTGAGCACTCTCATATACAGTTACCAGCTGTAGCCAAAATGTTAGCCATGTTCAATGTATGGCTGGTACAGAATACACAATGTCGACCCTTGCTGCAGCACTCGTCATACGATGGCTAGCCTGATTCAGTTAGCTCCACGGCTAGCTACATGAGGTGTTTATTGAATAGTACAGGGAACACTGTGGCTGTCAGGGTCACCCCCATCAAGTGACACTGGAGACTGGAGCAGGTTGCCCTGGCAACTACCAGCCCTCCTGCCTACCATCCCCCTTGCACTTCACTCTTCATCACATTACTCATCTGTCACACAGCTGCACACACCCACACAAGATGTTCAGAGTACAGGGGCGTTTGTAAGGTATAAGTAGGTAAGGTACTATATGTTGAGTGTAATGGGCATGTGCTTGAATTTAAATCCGCCATAACTCCATCTGCAAGGGAAAGGACAGTGAAGCAGTAAAGGTGATACTATATGCAATTTACCTTTAACATTATGGAACATTACTTCTTATGGAAGTAAATGAGTGTCATCGGATTTTGAAAATAAAAAGCCATTGAATTTTAAGCACTGAATATTTATGCATTGAAATAATGTATCTGAATTTTTTGCCTCTGAATTTAACTCATTAAATTTTAAACAATTAATTTTCACCTTTATTATACAATGTTCTCAAATTCAAAATCAAATATTCAACGTTAAAAAATAGTATCTGCACATCCTTCTTGTATAATCTTAGAAACATTATCAAACTACATGCCATTTCATCTCTCCCAGATTCAGAGACGGTCGGCCATTCATCTCCTTGCGGCTGGAAAACTGCAATGTAGCCTACTAAACCTTTGGAGGCCTGCCAGTTGCCTCCAGCCCAATGCTCGGATTGTAATGAAGGACCAGTTACATAACCAATTCCCTCCATTATCTATACTGGCTACATACCTCAGTTTCCCTCAGGACCTTATTATTCTCCTAACCAATCAATCTGCAGTGCAAACGCCTGTCTCCTAGAAATTGTGTTAATATACAACTGATTTGTATTGCCATATATGTGTTATTTCTAGGGAAGCGATGATTTTACAACCTCTTTATCAGATGTACTTGTAACACTTCACACCCCCTTGATTGGACTCTGTATTGCACCCGAACCTTTTCTTATATCTATAAATGGCAGCAGTTATTTTTAAACCTCAAGGTTATTGTATTTATTTATGGTATATGTTCTTAATCATTTTTTAATTCAATATACATGCCATGCTTTTGTTACTTTTTAGTTTTAGTTTTATCATTATGGATTCACTTGCAGAAAGATCAACTATAGGCATAAAATGCTTCACAAGCTACAAGTGAAAATAGCTTGCAATAAGTTGCCATTTGCACTTTTGTCTTGTGTGTCTCACCCTATCTTGTGTCCTCTACTGACTTCCATTTGTTCCCTCCATCCTCACCCAACTCCCACACTTGGTTTCCTCTCCTCCCTCACTTCTTCCTCCCTTGTGATTGGACTCAATGGTGGGGCTAATTTTAGCTGCAACACATCAGTTACACACAACTTGTATTGCCCAGGATATTTTCGTCTTAAATATGCATTCACAGCAAACACTTTTGAGTGGATGTGAACTGTGAGTATGTGTGTTGGTGTGCAGCATGTGTGAACAGTATAAACGTGACGAGGAGTGAGATGAAAGAAAGGGGGGATGGGAGGCAGATAGTCTACAGGGTCATTTAACTGGGGTGACCCTAATGGCTTATTGGCTATTTCCCTGTCCTCTGAGCCATCCCATGATGCTTAGAGAGGAAGGATAGATTCCAAGGTTATGCATGCTAACACATGGGGGGTAACATGCAGCTAGCAATACAACTGCACACACAAACACCCGCTCACACACACACAAAAGCACGGAGGAGTGAAGCAGAACCTTATCCTTGGCAAAGCCTGGGAGATTGTCACATTTACATTTAAACTGCTACAGACATGTTGTTGCAGTAAATCACAGGGCACCCACATCCTGAGAACATCAAGGTAAGAGACAGAGGACAATGTTGCTACTACAAACAGATGCTCCTGGAAAAGGAAGCCTGTTGATAAAATCTGCTGTCCTTGTGTTTAACAGGAATAGTGCTGAAGCGTCATTATAAATAATGGATTCATCAATCATTAAAGATCAATTTATCAAGCTAACGTGTCATTTTGACGGATAAAGATTCTTAGGGATTCGCTTTCCTTTTGGACTCTCATGACCGTCCTGTTTACTTGAATATTACTACACCCTTTTCTGAAATGGTATGGGCTACAGAAAATTTTTAAAAAATCCATAAATCTAATCTAAGTGATCTGTGTCTATGACGAAATGCAGCTTGTTTACAGTAGTAGAAACACACTAGATCATGGTAATTGATTTTTCACTGTAGAACTAATTTTGACAAATTACCAAATGTTGGCAACGTTTATTAGTTAGTTAAACTCAAGGTTCACCTGCTAATTCCTGCTAATTGTGCTGCAGACAGCTTTACAACTGAAATCAACTGAGAACACAAGCCAACTCCTTGATAAGTGACCAGACTCCATCCTCTGATGAAAACAATTCAAACACCTGGGCAAGAAAAAATCTATTAAGAGGACCCGCCTTTAAGTCAGAAACATCAGACGATATGGTGCTATACTTAAGTACATCCTGCATGTTTTACTATTTTTATTTGCCAATTTGTCCTTGTGCGTGTTGGCCATTTTGCAACGCTATGGGTTATAGAGTACGGGTCATACAACACAGATGGCGCATGATAAATTAAATATGTACTACTACATAGGCTGCCATATGGTGCCAGAGCAGCTTCAGTGCTCTACATTCTCTTAGCCTGCAGATCTCTACTGGGGGGATAAACATCTTTCATACAAAAGATATTCCGTCATTTGCGGTTCTTATGATGGTGGCGGAGAGCCCTGTTTAAAGAACACTATATTGCAATATCTCCAACAGGTTTTCAATTTGGGTTGAGATCTGGTGACGGTGAAAGCCAAAGCATACACCACGATTTACATATTGTCTTACTCATGAAACAATTAATGGTCCCTCATTCTCTGTATGGAAGCATCTGCACTTAATACTGTATGTCTCTGCAATCATCATCCTTCAATTATTATTATTTTACCCAGAATACACTAAAAATAATCGGTAACACTTTATAATAACTATCCGTTGTTAATAGATCATTAGTAAACTCTTAATTAATGATTATTAATGATTTGTTAAGTGTTTGTTAGCAGTTTGTTAAGGATTTATAACAATGGTAGATAGTTAATAGCTTAATAATTGAATAAGTTCATCTGGGACGAGGCTGAAATAGGCTATAGACTATACACAGTGCATGGGCAACTGAGGGCAGCCCCATTTTCAAATATTTTTAAATAAACTCAATACACACTGTGCATGCCATGGACTTGAACGTGACCAGTTAATCTCGGATTACCTCCCAGATGAAACTGATTCAATTATTAAGCTGTTAACTATCTACCATTGTTATAAATCCTTAACAAACTGCTAACAAACACTTAACAAATCATTAATAATCATTAATTAAGAGTTTACTAATGATCTATTAACGAGTTACAACGGATAGTTATTATAAAGTGTTACCAAATAATCAAAAGAATCCAACTTAAATCAGACCAAAATCAACTTACCACAGCTAATGGATAAATAAGGGCTGTTTTGTTTCAAGTGAAATGCCACAAAAGGGAGCATTAGTTAAATCTGGAGTACTCAAAATAGAGTGCTAAGACATCCCAAGCAGCCTGGGTAACTCCCTGTCTGAGTGTGTGTTTGTGACGGAGTGAGTAAATACATGAGTAAAACCACCCAGTCAAGGCCTTAAGCACCACCACAGTGCCAGATGTGCATTCCCTGGTGATGACACAAAGAGTCAACAACTGAGTGCTGCTTTCCTCTCTCAAACTCCCCTCTCCTTCACCCATTTGGAATGGGTGACGGAGAGGTGCAGTCATAGTCACAATTTGAAATTTAGATTTCTGGGCAAATGTGCAACCTTTGCCATCTCATACACGAAAAACAAACACTCTGAAAAAAAGATACATTCAAATGGCTTCCAGGACAACACTCCAATAACAATGACTTGTTTGTTACAGACTGATGAATGGCCCGACTGATCATTCAGTCAGCGTAAACAAGTCAATAGCACGACATGTTAGCATGGGCTATCTTACGAGGCATAATCTAACGAATCGTGATTATTTGTGGGGCTAGAGCTACTCAAGTTAATGAACTATGTTTGCTTGTGTGTGTGTGCATGCCCATTAGCCTGCCACGTTGTGTACAGATGTTCCTTTCAATTTTTTAAAGCCTGCAGCCACACCCACAATTCTCCATAAATCTCTGGGAAATGGCAGGCCAAGGTTTGAAGGTATGAATTTATCAATGAAATCTCAAAGCAGAGTCGACAGATGTCACAAGGACACAGAGATGTCGGTCCAAATTATAGTCATGTGTGTTTCTCAGTTCTGTTGTCAAACATATTGAGTTTAACTCCTAAGCATTAGTCATCCACTGTAGGTCAACAGTGTGTAATATGGCAGAACTTAATACTCATTGACCTCCGACACAGCCAACATCCTCAGGCTCAACAATGTGGCTTATACATCAGCATTAGTTTAACAGCTGCAGCAAGTAGTGTTGCATTGTGGATTATCTGGCTGAAGCAAGTGTTTCTAGACTCTAAACATGCACGGAGGATGTATAAAGGTGCAGTCAGGGATTCAGGAGAACGTTTGTTGTCCCAATCATTTTAGTCAAAATCAGTGAATATCTCCTCACCATCTGCTACCTGTCCGTACTGTGTGTGGGCTCAGAAAAAAATCGGGTGTTAATACACAGCATTCTCTGTAAACTGGTTTGTAAACAGAATGTATAGACAAGAGTGGCCCATCATAGCTAGCAACAGGCCTGTTTATAGTTCATAGGCCGTGTATTAAGTGACCCTGAATGTGCAAGAATTATGTGTGTAGCGCCTTCCTAGGCTGAGAAAATAACTTAAAACCGATGAAGCCATGGTTTACAACGTATAAGGATCTATAAAGGCCACCTTTTCAGTAAGTGTTGGCTATAGATAGTTTGCAGTGAAAACTTTAAAGCCACTACGAGTAACATGGCACGTTGGCGTCCCCTTTGGACAAAAGCGGTAGTATTTTTACGACGCCCGCTGTCGCAAAGCTGTTTTCTAGCGCGTGCCAGGCGCGTGAGTGTGAACTGAGAAGGGAGCAATATAGCGCATGTCCGTGTGTTGAAAGTGTGAGGACTCTTTTCGGCTCCGTGAGAGTGGTTTTGACACTGCATGAACTAATGCCAGTCACACACGCACCTGATTGCAATGAGTTGATGCAGGTTCACCTAACTACTCTCTCTCTCACGGAGCTGAAAGATTAGCCTACGTGTCCTCACAGAAAGCGAATGAACGAGAGACGGCAGTTAGTATGGATCACGATGAGGTAATGTGTTTATGTTGTTGTAAATAATTACTATTAATGGTTATCTGATGATGGTGAAGCAAAGCAAACTTTGTGTTAGTACCAACCGCTCATTCATTTAGGAGTAAACACTGCAGTCTAGTTTCGCTCTCGTGAAATTGTATACACGTTGCTTGGCAACGCCCTCGTTCCCCCTTAGCCTATATCACTCTCCCTTTTGGCTTTTCTTCATTGCATTTTCTTTTTTTTCTTTGATGGTTCAGCCCCGTTATCAGTCATTATGACGACAAATAACTGTATCAAACAAGGCTCCCGCTCCCCTTCCCTCACCTGGAGGGATAGGCTTCTCAATTCACGTTGCTGCGCCACACTGAAATCTGCGACTAATACGGATATGTGACCATAGAGCTTGCACGAGCAAACCGAAAATCGGAATGGGTGTGCAACCAGACCAAAAGCAGTAATAAAAACTATTTAAAAACGTCTTTCTTTGCACTGATGGTCTCGTTTGCTGTTAAAGGTAATTTATGATTATCAGAGGAAACATGAGGCTGTTTAAAAGATATTTAAATGTTACTCGTAGCCGCTTTAAGTCTTGAGTTTAATTGTATAAGTCATTGCAATGGTGCTATGCTTAAAGGTGGAGTCAGCGATTCTGGAGAATGTTTGTTGTCAAAACAAATGTTCCTCAAAATCAGTGAATATCCCCTTACCGCTTCCTATCTGAACTGCGTGTGCGATGAAAAAAAATCTGGTGTTAATCATTTATGGTTAGTACTTAGTGTGTTCGCAGTTTGTATTTGTAAAATAATTATTTAACATTTATGATGCCATTAGCTGATAGTTCATGCCATTTATTCATCTGGATAACATTTGCATTCTCACCTTGGGATTGATTGAGATTCCTCTGATTAATGCTCAATGTTTATGGCATTATTACTCAGGGTGTGTCAGTTTTTATCGGATCATACAAGGACCACCAAGTATGTGAAAATCTAAAGGGTAGTTTTATGACCAAATCATTTTCCATCTCATTCGAGTGATTTGACTGATCTTCTCTTCAGTTTTAACAAATTCCTATGTTTTCAGTGACTATACTGTACATCACGGTGAATAAAGGTGATAAAAAACCTGTGCTGCCCTTTCTGTGTGTCTACATCATCCTGTCCAGGTGGAGCACCTGCTAAACCACGTAACAAGGACGTCCACATCTGTGCCATGGCACTGCCTGCATCTGCAGTGCAAGCCTTAAGGCTGTGATTGGAGGAGACAGAGGACACACCCCTTAGAGTGGCTGAGACTCAGCACAATGTGACTAGATTGAGAGCACATTTATGTTGCTGGGCTTGAAAATTAACATTGTTTCTGTTAACACGCATTCAAAAAAATAAAAAATAAATCAAGAGAAAATGAAAAGAGAGAGGAATGCAAAGAGAAAAACACAGAGGTGTAATGGGAAAGTGCTGCAGAAACAGGGCATAACAAATAAGTAGACAAGTGAGTAGGAATGTGTAATTTCAGAACCACCTCTGTCTATCTCCCTCCCTCTTTCACTCAAGCTAACCTCTCACACCCTTGCATTTCAACAGTCAATAGCCCCTTGCCGATAATTTCTGTGGAAGAAGCTATGATTGTGGTTACAATAATTTGTGGGTTAGCTTTTAACTGAGAGAGGTTGGAGCTCACCAAAAGGAAAACATTAAAAGGGCACATCACACTCCTTTTAGAAGATGTGGAGACAGGGAAAGGGAGTCACTCAGCAAGTACAGAAGACCGATGCTACCTGAGCTGTTCACATTAAATATTAATTAAACTGGCATCACGACTGCCACAGGGAAACACACACACACGCGCACACACACGCACACTCACACACACACACACACGCTTGCTTGCACCCAAGCAAACACACTTACTATTCTGTTACAATAGCCATTATGCACTTAATTTGTCGTACTTACTCAGCATTGACACCTGGATGAATCTTTGTATTTGTATTGAAAATTTGTATAATCTCCACAGGAAGGAAAACTCAGCATTCAAAAATCAGGTTTGTATTTAAATAAAAAACATTCAAAAAATACAAATATTAAAAAATATACTATGTAACTTTTGAAAAATAACAATGACAAATTGAGCTGATCATAAATGATAAAACACACTTCATCTCAATTCGATAATGTCTGGTGTTTTGGTGTTGTAGCCTGACTTGGTCTGGTATGATCAGTCAGTTATCCTGGTCAATGTTAGCTATTATTAGTAAGACAGATTGATCTTTGTCACAGACATTACTTTATCAATGACTTTACAGAATGAGTTCACCCACTATGACACCTTTCTCTAGAATGTTTGATCATTATTCTGTAATCGTGGCAACAGTGGCGTTGTTTTGAAAAATGTACAATGACCTGCTGTAGATTTGTACATGATGTAGCCTGATTTATGTGTTCAATATTTCAGTGGCATAGATGATTATACATGATAAAATGTTGTGTGTAGACATTGCACTTATTCATGCAATAAGCATTATTCTTTCATGAGAGCAATCATCAGTCATTGAAATACACTCAACAAAAATATAAACGCAACACTTTTGTTTTTGCTCCCATTTTTCATGAGATGGACTTAAAGATCTAAAATTCATTCCAGATACACAATATTACCATTTCTCTAAAACATTGTTCACAAATCTGTCTAAATGTGTGATAGTGAGCACTTCTGCTTTGCTGAGATAATCCATCCCACCTCACAGGTGTGCCACATCAAGATGCTGATCTGACATCATGATTAGTGCACAGGTGTGCCTTAGACTGTCCACAATAAAAGGCCACCCTGAAATGTGCAGTTTTGTCTAACAGCAAAATGCCACAGATGCCACAAACATTGAGGGAGCGTGCAATTGGCATGCTGACAGCAGGAATGTCAACCAGATCTGTTGCTCGTGCATTGAATGTTCATTTCTCCACCATAAGCCGTCTCCAAAGGCGTTTCAGAGAATATGGCAGTACATCCAACCGGCCTCACAACCGCAGACCACGTGTAACCACATCAGCCCAGGACCTCCACATCCAGCAGGTTCACCTCCAAGATTGTCTGAGACCAGCCACTGAGACAGCTGCTGAAACAATTGGTTTGCATAACCAAACAATTTCTGCACAAACTGTCAGAAACCGTCTCAGGAAAGCTCAACTGCATGCTCGTCGTCCTCATCGGGGTCTTGACCTGACTCCAGCTCGTCGCCGTAACAGACTTGAGTGGGCAAATGCTCACATTCGATGGCGTCTGGCACGTTGGAGAGGTTTTCTCTTCACGGATGAATCTCAGTTTACATTGTTCAGGGCAGATGGCAGACAGCGTGTGTGGCGTCGTGTGGGTGAGTGGCCCATGGTGGTGGTGGGGTTATGGTATGGGCAGGCATCTGTTATCGACGAAGAACACAGGTGCATTTTATTGATGGCATTTTAAATGCACAGAGATACCGTGATGAGATCCTGAGGCCCATTGTTGTGCCATACATCCATGAACATCACCTCACGTTTCAGCAAGATAATGCACGGCCCCGTGTTGCAATAATCTGTACACAATTCTTGGAAGCTGAAAATGTCCCAGTTCTTGCATGGCCAGCATACTCACCGGACATGTCACCCATTGAGCATGTTTGGGATGTGCTTGACTGGCGTATACGACAGCGTGCACCACTTCCCACTAATATCCAGCAACTTCACACAGCCATTGAAGAGGAGTGGACCAACATTCCACAGGCCACAATTGACAATCTGATAAACTCTATGCGAAGAAGATGTGTTGCACTGCATGAGGCAAATGGTGATCACACCAGATACTGACTGGTTCTGAGTCCCCAGACCCCCAATAAAGCAAAAAACTGCACATTTCAGAGTGGCCTTTTATTGTGGACAGTCTAAGGCACACCTGTGCACTAATCATGATGTCAGATCAGCATCTTGATGTGGCACACCTGTGAGGTGGGATGGATTATCTCAGCAAAGCAGAAGTGCTCACTATCACACATTTAGACAGATTTGTGAACAATGTTTGAGAGAAATGGTAATATTGTGTATCTGGAATGAATTTTAGATCTTTAAGTCCATCTCATGAAAAATGGGAGCAAAAACAAAAGTGTTGCGTTTATATTTTTGTTGAGTGTATATATTATATATATATAAATTATAGACTGTATCATCAAACAGTATATAAATTGTTAGATCACTATGTGGAGTTATGCAAGTGTAGTGCAGTTTGCAAGCGCCAGTCCTGCCTTAGGCATGTAGAGCGGTCTGTAATTGACACTATTAGTTGTTGTTGTATGTTTCAGTCATAGTGTCTTTGTTTTATCTAAAAGTCCAATTATACTGTTAAATACCATTGCAAAGATAAAACTTAACAAGTGCAATAATATAGTTACCATTGTGTCAAGTCTTCACATTTAGAAGGTCTTTATTTTTTCTGATACAAAGAATGTGTGGAACAAACAAAGGGGTCTAAAAATATAGTTCAGCCACACATCACTGCAACACTTAGAGTTCTTCCTTGTCTTATTGTTTTTTTCTCCCTCAGATTTAATAATTTCTGTGAAAATAACTGACTCCAATGACCCAGTGATGCAAGGTTTCAAAGTGAGTAGAACAAGTAACACACAATTTTCAACCAATCTGAGCTGAGCCAGGCCTCTGCCAGCTGTCAGTTGGCCTTGTTTGCCCTCCACCTTCATCTCCTCTTTAATCCCCAAAGCTTCTCTCTCTCCCTCTCTCTCTCTCTCTCTCTCTCTACCCAGCCTGTGCCCCTTATCTATCCCACTTGCTCTATCAGTTTCTCTCTCTTTTCATTCCACTCCAGACTCGCATTCCTTCCCCATTGCGAGGGCGTCTCGACAGTGTCACTCACCATAGTGCCAGTGTCGGTGCCTCCCTCGTCCTCTTGCTCCCCACTCCCCCAGTGTGTCCTTCTGGCCTGGTGTTAATAGAATTAGGCCCAGTGGAGACATGAAGGCAGAAGGAATGATAAGGATAAATAAATAGAGCAAAGCGAGGGAATGGAAGTAATTAAGCTGAGAACAGGTGAGGAGCGTTGGTGTTATTTTCCTGGAAAGCTATAGTGGAAAACAGTCTACATTTATGGATACAACCTACTTCAACAACTAGTCGTGTTATTTTTCCTCCTCGGATTGGTCTTTGGAGGTTCAGATCTACATTTAAGGAGTGCTGCAGCTC
Organism: Hyperoplus lanceolatus; assembly: GCA_026929865.2. Lineage (NCBI taxonomy): Eukaryota > Metazoa > Chordata > Actinopteri > Uranoscopiformes > Ammodytidae > Hyperoplus > Hyperoplus lanceolatus. The sequence continues at coordinate 24,119,168 of CM049401.1, read as the reverse complement.
TGAATAAAATTGTCTTTCTTATATATATATTGTCTATTACACAGTATATAGTTATAATATATCATTAACATTATCCAAAATGTGTGAAATTGCTGCTTAATCATAACAGTTTGCTTTCTTGCTGGATTTCTTTCCATCTCTAAAAAAATATTCAAGGTCACTCAAGGTGTTCTCAGTTGTGTCTGTCTTAAGCAGGCCTGTATTTATAAATGTGTGTGTGTGTGTGTGTGTGTGTGTGTGTGTGTGTGTGTGTGTGTGTGTGTGTGTGTGTGTGTGTGTGTGTGTGTGTGTGTGTGAGCCGTCTACTCACCAACCAAGCCAACAGCATACAGCCAAACATGCTCATCATTGTCATACACATGATGATCTTGGGGAGAGTTTGTGAGGATCAGGTCAGGATCCTGGTGACTCAAAGAGAGAACTTGGGATTTACATGGATGGATACATGTTTCTTTGTGTGTCTTTAACGTGTGTTGCCCAAACATTTGTTCTACTGACGTTTGAAGGTCACCTAGTAAATCCCTCCTCACCTATTTCGCGGAGAGTCAAATCAGTCGGTTCCTCTCCAACCCCCATCTTTTTCTGTCCACGCCGATTGTCTCAATCCTTCTCCTCTACACCTATTTTTAACCGGCTTAGCAGCATTGAAAGGCATGAGAGGTTTATTCTGTGCCTTCTCCCTCGCTCATTACCTGGGCTGCCAATTCTCAAAGTCTGTTAATCTCATAATGCTGGAACTGCACAGATCACTGCTGGTTTGCAGAAACCTACACAGTGAAGCGTGAGAGCAGTTTCAGTTTAAGACCTTGTTTTACTCGTTTACTAGTTATAGTCCACTCTATTTGATAAAAAAATACTTTGACCTAACTCTTTGAACATAGATGCTTCCATTGAAAGTGTGCGCTTTCCCACCACGCCAAAGTAACCCTCCTTCAAACAATCCTACACAGAGCCATGAGACAGTGTTACACTCATCATATTTATTGATCCAGACGTTCATATAGGCACCTTAATGTACACTGCAAAGTCAGCATAAGGTGGTACTGCGGGTCAGCTATTATTAGAAAGAATACATGAGTAGATAATCATGTTCACAGAGGCCATTTTTAACTTCAGGTGAAAGACAGAATGAAAGTCAGAGTCACCGTGTTGTTAAGAGCAGTGGGAGTTTATTCAGTGCTTCTGCAGTGAGCTGACCTTGGCGTTAAATCTTGAACGGCCTTCAGCTGCAAATTACACTGTCAGCGATAAATCCTGCACACACATTCATTATTATTTTATTTTTTCAGAATCCCCAATGTACCTGTATGATCAGAATACCGTCAGAAAACTGACTGCAGAGTCATGGTGGGCTGCTTGTCAGGCCTCACCCTTCATCTGCAGTACCAAAAGGCTTATTGTACCATAGGCTGGGTTCATACAGGACATTGCCGCACCAATTAATATGGATTAGCTGCAGGACACAAGTGGCTTTAACATGTGAGTCAGTGGTGCAGGAAGGTGATGCACATAAGCCTTATATTTCCGGATGTCTACGGCTGCACGTTTTGGGCTCCTTTTGGTGCAGTCACACAGTGCTGGAAGTGATTCATGCTGATCTAAAAATGGCGCTTCCTCACGTGCCAGAAGACTTTTCATGGACTGTGAGTGCGGGATTGGAGGAAATGCAGCTTAAGATAGAAAGAGATGAGTCAGACGGAGGGGGAGAGAAGGAAGCAGAGAAGAAGTGCCCATGAGGGAGAGCTAAAAAGCTCTTGCATATTCTGCCTTTAAAATCCAGAGCCATCCCATGGACATTTGGAGGTATTGCAACTGCAGTCAGATTTTTTTTTGGTGCTTCATGTGTTTACTGATAAATGTAACAAAGTGACAAAACTAATTCACAGCTAATGCACCCCTGATACCCCCAAGTATTCATGTTTTTTCGGTTTCAGATGTTAACATGTGCAAGGCAAGTACATTTGTTGTGTCCTCCACCATTCAATACATTGAGTCCACACTGCAACCGAGTGGTGAAATGTCCACACTGCGACCGTGTGGTGAAATGGTGGAATTACAACAGAGGTGAAAAACATCTGCAGCTGCAAAGGATAGAAGTATCAAATAAATCCAGTAAATGAATTATACCAGGATCAAAATTTACATTTTTATTGAATCAAAAACTCTTTAAAAAAAACTGAATTTACCAGGAGCAGAATAGATTAAAAACAACAATTTCGGTGCAAAAGATAATAGATCACTTTTCTCAAAAGGCTATTTGATCAAATAAACTAGTTGGCAACAACACACATTGAGATACCTTTTGGGTTTATCATGGAGTAGTAAACAATCTAACTGAAGTATCACTGACCTGTTCAACCGTTGACCCCGATGATGGACAGACATTTCAGTATACCAGCTGGCTCTGTTTCAACTCCTATCTGCATTCCACAAAGAACTAGTTAATCCTTCACTAGAGTGAAGAACAGATTTCATTCACATAATCCAGATTTACCCTAATCCATCTGAACATGCTGGTAGAGATGGTGAATAATAATAATAATAATAATAATAATAATAATAATAATAATAATAATAATAATAATAATAATAATAATAATAATAATAATAATAATAATAATAATAATAATAATAATAATAATAATAATAATAATTCATCATCATCATCATCATCATCATCATCATCATCATCATCATCATCATCATCATCATCATCATCATCATCATCATCATCATCATCATCATCATCATAATAAAAAGAAATAGGCACAAAAGTTTCAGTTTTGTAAAGTAACAGAAATCCCACAAAAGACATTTTGTGTCTACTCTTTGTTTGAACCTGTGAGGACGGTTTCACCATGTCTTGGATGGATGCAATTAAAAAAAAATATATAAAAAAATCAAAAGATACAGATAAATCAGGTTTGATCAGTAACTAGCTCTTACATTTCGGTCCCTTCCACCTGAGGTGAGCTAAGTGTCACTTAAATGTCACACAACGAAGGCAAAGGGTAGCTGCAGAAGACATAATAAAATCAACTCATTCAAATCAAACACAAACGTTAAAACAAGCATAGCATTGCTACGCCAGTTAATTTCCCCTAACTCCGGTTTACAACCTTATGTCATCACAGTCTGTGAGTCTAGTCTCGGCGCTGCCTGATTAACTGCAGCTAAAAGCTTCTCCACAAGGAGCCGGTGTTACAATGACTTCATGCCACTTGGGTTTGGAAAGCAACAACAGAGGACATATGTGACTAGACAGCACATGTAACATGTCATACACAAACCATGTCAGTATCATGTGTGCATCACATTAAATAATGCAAGGCAGTTGTGTTAAAAAAAGAAGAGAAAAAGTTAAATTCTCAAAAGAGAGACTCACACAACTGAACCTGATTGTTACAATGGACAGACTAATGGCAACCTGTTCAAAGATAAATATTCTCACGAGACAAAAAGGACTGTCTTTACAGCACACAATTGTAAAATGTATCGCTTAAGATAAAATGTTCACATTCACAATTCATTGCACTCCTTAACCACAGAGCTCAAGTTATTTCTTTTTCTCATTTACAGTATTCCTGCAGAAATTCTCATTCATCCAACCATACACTCACTCCTATATATGCACACATATTTACACGCACACACACACACACACACACACACACACACACACACACACACACACACACACACACACACGTCTTCTCACACAAACATGGCAGGCGACACAAAGCTATCCCCCCGTTCGACATTGGGGCCCTCATGGTAGTCCATGGGGTCGCTGTCAGTGCGCCCGTAGGGAGGCGGGACCTCATTATTTCCGGGGTCATCCCAGCCAGAGGGGGCAGCAGAGTGATAATGCGCCGGCACCCTCTCGTCTTCAGCATAATCCTCCTCATCATGGTAGGCATCCAGGTCCTGCCGGCAACAGTACATTTATATTTGAATCAATCGATACTGGGTGTCTGCTTGATTTAGTAACAGAAAACTGAAGTCTTATCCCAATGGCTTCTCTCTCAGACAGGGTTTCTAATGGCAGTTTCTGAAAGGCTAAATTATGACAGTGGCTGTTTTAAATTGATTTGACTTGAACAATTCAAGTATTAAGACCAAACTATTTTGTATGCTCCTGCTCGGCTTGATTAGTGCAATTTTCAAAAAGAGGCCAACATCTACTATGCATCACTTTCACTGAAATTCTGGTTTCAAAAAAATCTAATAAGCAAACCACTGTTATTGTGTCGTCTTCAAGCTTATATGTGTATTTTTAAACACTTCTGTGGTTGTGCAGTCATTTTTGTGAATTAATACATTTAGGTTATTTGAACAATCTTTCACTAACGTAACCCTCAATTTTCCACAAGCATTGTTATTTAAATACTGCATACTACTTGATTGTGTCACAGTTCTGCATTAAATGCTATGCTAATGTGCTTTCTCCCCATTTGGATTCCAATCTCAAAAAGAGAAAAATAAACAACCTCAGAAACCATCTTAATGATGGTAAGATATAGCAGAAAAGGTTCAGTATTTCATCATTTTGATAGAAAATCAAGTACACAGTGTACGCCGTGCTATAAGTTACAAAAAACATGATGCATAATTATAAATATGTATTACAATAATCTGACTGTGTATTTTTAACCAACTTTTCTCCTTACCGTGACTGGCTCAGCAGCACTCTGGGTGTTGTAGAGTAGAGTCTGAAGAGGTCTGTCCTCGGCTCCTGAGGCAGGGATTGGGGCAGGCTGCCACACACACACACACACACACACACACACACACACACACACACACACACACACACACACACACACACACACACACACACACACACACACACACACACACACACACACACACACACACACACACACACACACACACACACACACACACACACACACACACACGTCAGTATATCTTAAGTTATTTAAAGCGGTCCATTAGTCAGACAACCTGACTCAATTAACTGATTAATGATACTGTTGTTCCAATGTTGACTCACTTTGTTAGCAGAGCTGTTGGTCTTCTTCGGGGGAGGGGGCTTGTACTTGGGTGGACCCCTGAAACGCAAACACACACACACACACACACAGCTGTATGGTGAGTTACAAACATATGACACATGTGGTGTTACAGTTCACCTAATGGACCACAGTTTCAAAGAACACCCAGACATGAAAAACATGAATTGTCAAACTGCAGTGAACTGTAGTCTTTCACTCTCAGTCACTTACTCTTTGTTCATACGGTGTTTGCGGTACATCGCTATGGCTGTTCCAATAATGGCCAAGAGTAGGATGACTCCAATGATGGCTCCTATGATGCTGCCTGTAGTAGGGCCCTTCTCTGGAAGACGAGTACCTGGAAAAATAAAAAGGAGGGAAGAGAGAAAATATCCTTAGACAAGCTCAGAAGTGGATGTCCACTCTCTCTTTAACTACTGCTAAAGTTGCATAACTCAATCTTACTTTTGAAATTATATTGAACACATTTGCGTTATGACCCTTAGAAATCAAAGCCATGTCTACTCGGAGCCTCTTGTAACTTGTTGTAAATGTCAATAAAATCGGAGCAGTTCCAGCACATTACACCAGAGGTAAATCAGTACAGTATTTCAGAGTTAGAAGAGAGGATTGATATGGCTTTCATGTCCGTCCATTAAATATGAAGCTACAGCCAGCAGCAGATGTTTATGTGCGTGTTCTATTTCGTTCCTACTGACCGCCAGAGGCGGTGCTTTCAGCACTGGATGTTCCATCGCACGCATGCGCAGGTCGAGATCTTATACCAAAATAGTCACCCGTGACCCTTGGGTGACCCGAGAATATGTATATATTCCGGAAGTCACTCTAGGATCTGTTCCTTCTATCTTCTCGCGTTATAGCAGGTGACACACATTGTTGTGTGTATACCATTAGCTTGTCGCAAGTAGCTTTGTAACCTAAGGGTTGGGGCTTCGATTTGACTTCGTCCTCCAAAGGCTGCGACTTGCAATTCGTTCGACTTCGGCTGTGGCCGGTCAGGGGGAGTTAAAGTGTGAAGGCTACGCGTAGCCGGCGGCTATCGCGGAAGCTAATATCACCTTTCCACCTTGCTAACCAGCCGCCGTGTTATTCCCCCCCGGGGGTTCTCACCGTTGCTTGACTGTTTTTCGCTAAGCCCGGTTGCTAATTGTATGCTCGAATGTATTGTTTTTCTAGCATTGCTGACTGTTGCTCGGGTGCTACGTAGATCGCCCCGACCGGTTGCTTACTTCGATTTAATCGACAGAGAGCGGCTTGGGGAGAGTCCAAGCCGCCGCCAGTATTTTGTAGCATCGCCGCCCTAGAGCGGTGCATAGGCTACTTACCTTGCTCATCAAGTGGGCGCCTTCGAGTCAGAAGTCGCTTTCACTGTTGTATTTGAGCTGTTTCGCACCAGTCGTGTGCTCTCACCTAAGGCTTGCGTTGCACTAGTGCCAGTGGGTGAGCCGTGCCACACACTCGTATGCTGTTGTATACACTGTATGCTGCTGTATTGCTCGCCGGTGGGCTAATTAGTTTCCTAAATCGACTTCACCGTGTTATTTTAGCCGTGTCACACTGTTGCACGTGTGTAGGCTGCTGTAGTGTGTCGCCAGTTGGCAGCATAGTTTCACACCGCTGTATTATTATAGCCGTGTCGCACCGTTGCACGGTAGCTCGCGCCTTAGCCTGGTAGCGCCTGAAGCCCAGTTGCATACCTTAATCGGAGGCATGTTTTATTGTCTCAACAGGTTACATTGTTGCTTGGGTGCTCTCGCCTAAAGCTCGATTGCCTAGCCTTCTGTAATTATGCTCGCCAGTGGGCAGCATAGTTTTACCCAACAGGCCGCATTGTTGCTTGGGTGCTCTCGCCTAAAGCTCGATTGCCTAGCCTATTGTAATTATGCGCCAGTTGGCGGCATAGTTTTACACCGCCACTGTATTATTCTAGCGGTGTCGCACCGTGGCTCGGTTGCTCTCGTCTGAAGCCCGGTTGCATACCTTAATCGGATGCATATTTTAATTGTCTCAACAGGTTGCATTGTTGCTTGGGTGCTCCCTAAAGCTCGGTTGCATACCTTTTAATTATGCTCACCAGTGGGCAGCATAGTTTTACCCAACAGCCGCATTGTTGCTTGGGTGCTCTCGCCTAAAGCTCGATTGCCTAGCCTACTGTAATTATGCTCGCCAGTGGGCAGCATAGTTTTACCCAACAGGCCGCATTGTTGCTTGGGTGCTCTCGCCTAAAGCTCGATTGCCTAGCCTACTGTAATTAAAAAAATCCTCTTTATTTAGGGGCCCCCCCGCCTCTTCTCGCGGCAGGTGTTATTATTAGGGGGGATTTTTTTATTGTCAAAAGGGGGTATTGTTTTTTGGGGGTTCGCCTAAAGCTCGATTGCCTAGCCTACTGTAATTATGCTCGCCAGTGGGCAGCATAGTTTTACACAACAGCCATTGTATTATTCTAGCGGTTCGCACCGGTGCTCTCGCCTAAAGCTCGGTTGCCTAGCCTAATCGGATGCATATTTTAATTGTCTCAACAGTTTGCATTGTTGCTTAGGTGCTCTACACCTCGATTGCCTAGCCTACTGTAATTATGCTCGCGAGTGGGCAGCATAGTTTTACACCGCCACTGTATTATTCTAGCGGTGTCTGGCTCGGTTGCTCTCGCCTGAAGCCCGGTTGCATACCTTTAACAGATGCATATTTTAATTGGCTCGACAATGAGCAGCTTAGGCCTCCTAAGGTCGCCGTCACTGTTACATTTAGGGGTGTCGCTCCGTTGCTCTGGTGCTTGCGCCTGAAGCTCGGTTGAGTAGGCTACTAATTCATTTAGCCTAGCCTGCTAAATTGCTGACATACTAAACAACCATAATTGTGACGCCTTCATGGCCTCCCTACAGTGGAAAATGGCCATGACAAGTGCCCTGCAGGTCTCAGGGTGAGCACCTGAGGGAAGCACTGTCAGATAACCCATGCATGAACCGTAGTTTCATGCCTCAGGCACTGAGGCTTGCTAGGTAGAAGCTCTCCTGCTAGCCTCCAACCAGCTCAGGGTACCAGCTGCAGTGAGTAGCCTTGCGGCTGTGCATCCTTCCTACTCAGGGGATGACATGCTGTTCACAGCTGCGTCCTGTAATGTTATACAGGTGGGCAGCTCGGCTAGAGGGTCAGTGTCCGTCCGTGACTTGCCAAGTATTGGGCTAGATGAAGCTCTGGTTTCATCTGCACCTGTGAATGCCTTTTTTTGGCGGGCCCTCAATACTCCGTTTTCTCCGGGCCTCCCTCTGAGCCTTACTTCGAAGGCAGAGCTCCGTAGAGGCTTTCCAGATTTAAGGGCTCTCCCATCACACTAGTGACAGCAGAGCTCTGGCAGCCATGCACAATGCTGATAGTTAGGGCTTGGACTGGTTAGCTCCGATTGAGCCTGCTATAGCATCCCTGGTTGTCTCCCCAGACAAGGCTCTGAGAACCGATGTGCGCTGCCCTCGGCCCCAGTGCCAGGTTACATACGACCTCCTTACTAGGAGTTACGACATTGCTGCCCGTGTGGGACGTCTTGGGAATTTGCTTTCTCGCATAGTCCTGGCTTGGTTGCAAACCATACAGGGGTCAGGTGCTGGTCACTCAGCATGGACCCTCAGTGAGACTTCACTGCAGACTCTGCATTATGACTTAGGGAGCTAGGCAGGTTGATGCCAACTGTGCATCCCAGTCGGAGGTGTGTCGACAGACACTCCGTTCTCTTCCAGTGATCCCAGGCCGCACGCTTCAGGCCCCGGTGCGAAGTGTTCAGGTTGGCCAGGCTAGACAGTAGTTGCACACTGCGACGTGCGCCTCTGCCTGATTCCAGGCCGGGAACCTCTGTGGTACCCCGTGCCAATATCTTCAACCACGTCCAGGTGGGCAATCAAGGGGCCAGTGCTTCTCAGCACATTCTGAACAGCGCCGTAACACCACGCTACGGTCAGCTTTTCAGGCGCCAGGAAGTCGGCATCCAGCCTCCGCCCTCCCCAGAGTCCCTGGGGGTGCTACTCGATGCTCGGTAGGTTCTACTCAGCCTAATTTCAGGTACCAAGGAAGTGGGGCGGGTTCGTCCCATTCTGGACTAAGATGGCGGAATCGGTGCCTCACGGTTCTTCCTTTCCACATGCTGCGTGTTGCAGGTGGCCTCCAGTCTATCGCTCAGGCGGACTGGGTTGTGTCAATAGCCCTGAAGGACGCTACTTCCAGGTCCCTACTGCCCAATGCCACAGGTGGTCCTCCCCTTTGCATTTCTGGGCAAGGTGCATTTCAGGGTTCTTCCGTTGGGCCGTCCCTGGCTCTGCGTATATTAAACAGTGTGTGGCAGCATCCCTGTCACCATTACAGCTCAGCGGTACGGTGTACTGCCATACCTTGACTACTGGTTGATCATTTCGCCCAACTCAGGATCAGGCGGTCAGGGACACAGCCACGCTCCTTAGCCAGCCGGGAACAGGCTTGGCCTTACGATCAATCTTACAAGGGGCAACCTTACACCATGTAAGTACTATGCAAGATTGATGTCAAGCACTTAATATGCATGTGTGTTTGTGTGTGTGTGTGTGTGTGTGTGTGTGTGTGTGTGTGTGTGTGTGTGTGTGTGTGTGTGTGTGTGTGTGTGTGTTGTATGTTATTTGTATTATATATATTTTCATTTTTGTATGTTAACAATATGTTTTACTGTATTTTTTGTTTTTAAGGACCCTCTTGAAAACGAGATGGTTTCATCTCAAGGGGTTATCCTAATAAAATAAAATAAAAATAAAATAAAATGTGTTGGGTTGTGATTTATTTGGGGCTGGTGCTCGGCGGCCATACGAGCCTGCCTTTCTCCAGAGCGCGTAGCTACCATTCGGGAGCTACTAAAGCACTTCATGCAGCGGAGGCTGCTGGAATACAGCCTCTTCCTTTGACTGATAAGTATGCTGACCTCGGCATCCAGGAGGGTCCGACTAGGCCTTCTCAAGGTGAGTTCTCTTCAGATCTGGGCGAATGGTCTCCACTTGGACCCCAAGTGGCAGAGATGCAAGATGGTCAGGGTGTCTGGGCAGTGCCTTTGGGCCCTCAGACCCTGGAGAGAGAGGGCATCCCTGATTGCAGGGTCGCCCTTAGGGAGGAATCTCCCGGTGTGAGGTTGTAGAGACAGACGCCTCCTTGTCAGACTGGGACGCAGTCTATTAGTGCAGGACTGTGGTAGGCCAGTGGGATGCCCAGCAGAGACTGGAGCACGTTAGGCTGGAACTCCTTGCAGGGTTCTTAGCACTCAGGCTTCAACCACCAGGTGGGCACCAGATCGGAGCAGGGCCTGCGGGTTACGCAAGGGCTCCTTAGGGGGGTGCTCTACCATTATCTAAGCTTTCCAGGTGTCTGGAACACAGCGATAGACCTTCTCTCTTGCCAAGGGCCACCCCCTGGGGAGTGGAGACTCCATCCGGAGGTGGTAGGCATGATTGGGACAAGTATGGCAGGGCGGTGGCATATCTCTTTGCTTCCGAAGAGATGACCCACTATCCCCCTGGGTTCTCCTAGAGTGGAGAGGACCAGCCCCCTAAGGCAGGAGGCTCTGGCTAATGCTTGGCCAGTCAGCCTGCTTTATGCATTTCCTCTAATTCTTTTTTTACTGGTAACACTGGACAGGGTCCAGCATTGCAGTTACAGCCTACGTTGGTGGCTCCACATGGGCCAGGAAGGCCATGGTTCCCAGCGTTACTAAAACTCCTCAAGGAGTCCCTTGGTGCCTTCCAGAGAGACAGGAACTTCTGTCTCAGGTGGGCATACGACATGTAGGGCACCCGAACTCGGGGCGCCTGCAGCTGGGCGTGTGGCTCCTGATAGCCAGGACCCACTGTTGACGTATTGCGACCAGTCAGAGGTCCAGACCTGTTTTAAGTTCAGGGGCACTCTCCGCTATATGGCTCTATACAGACAGGTGGAAGTTGTTTGCACAGTAGTGCATGGCACATGGCGAAGTCCAAGGGACTTGCTCATTTAGAGTGATACTACACTTTCTGCAGTCTGTGTGGGCAACAGGAGAGCTGCTTCCACCCTGTGCGTTTATGTGGCTGCGATATCGGCCGCACATGCAAGGGTGGATAACCAGACGGTAGGGTCCCACTACCTAGTCAGGCAGTTACTGAAGGGAGGCCAGAGGCTTCATTCAGCCACCACGACCCCTGAGGGCACCATCAGGGGACTTGCGAGCAGTCCTGAGGGCCTTGGGTCTATCCCCATTTGAGCCGCTGAGTCAGGCAGACCTGACGCGGCTGTCTATGAAGACGGCATTCGTCCTTGCCATTGCGACTGCAAACGGTCGGTGAACTCCATGCCTCGTCAGTGAGCCAGGCGCGCTTGCGCTGGCATGTAGAAGGGTCAGGAGTGGTGCTCTCGCCAAATCCATCCTTCCTATCCAAACGATTGTCTCCCCACTATGTAAACCAATCGATCGAGTTGGCTGCGTTTAATCTCCTGGGCTCACCAGGGGGTGCAGGAAGAATGTCAGACCCACTGTGCCCGGTGCGGGCGCTTGGGGCATATGTTGTGGCAATAACCAGCTTGCGTAAGTAACCTCTTTGTCTGCTATGGGAGCTGCAGGAAGGGGGCTGCCCTGTCCAAACAGAGACACTCCCACTGACTTGTGGATGTGGTCTGTGAATGCATATAGAGCACAGGGGCTCCCCAGGCCTTGGCCGTTGAGTGCCACTCTACCAGGAGTATGGCTACATCTTGGGCTGCCTTGAAGCGAGCCAGATACAGTGGTACAGTGGTGAAGGTTCTACATTGCAGCACTCCGTCTAATCTATACACCTTTTACAGAAGCTACGATGGCCTTCAAGGACAAGAAGCTAGTTAGATGGCTTCATCCACCACTGCCTCAAGTCTTTCCACAATATCAAGAGATGAAGTGAAAATGTATGTAGTTATTTATTCTATAGTGCTTATTCCTCGTTTTCCAAAAGGTAAATTTCCTGGGGACACCCACTATACAGCATATAAAAACGTGTATGGCCGTATGGTTTGTCCGTTCTGTTCTACTGTAGAAACATGGAGGTGTAATAAAGCAGCCTCCATAGAGAGCGCCCCGCTCTTATGTAGATGTAGAAATGTAGATGTAGAAACGCTCATTCTAAGGTGACAAAAAAAAATAAGTAACTTTGATTTTCAAGCGAATATACACTAAGTAACACATACTTGTGAACATTGTATTCCTCTTCTACCAAGGTTGTTTTGAAAAACACCAATTCTCTTTACATGCTGTACCTTTAAGGATGTGATGGAAGTGTGTGTGTGTGCAACACTATGCTGGTGAAGTAACTGATTAGAGCATTGAGTCACATGGGTGATTAAGATGAACCAGAGAAATCATGCAGAGGTTCCACTAATGAACCATGGTCACACTGAACACGAACCGACACACCGACACACCGACACACACACACACACACACACACACACACACAGTGTGTTTACTGAAGGTGCAACCAGGCTCATTAGCCCCCCCTGTATTCCCAGGGGATTATGCTAATGAGGGGGCGGTAAAGGGCAGAGAGGATCTGAAACTCATTTGATGAGAACAAACCCTGGTCCTAGTAATTGGAAGGGTCATGATTGAATGTCGTTATTCCTTTAATTATAATTCTCCTCTAACAATAGACTACTTTGAATATCTCCTTAAATAATTTTCATTCTTTCTCACATACAAAAGCACCCTAATGATCATCTCTCTCCCCCTATTAATTACACTCAACAAAAAATGCAACACTTTTGTTTTTGCTCCCATTTTTCATGAGATGGACTTAAAGATCTAAAATTCATTCCAGATAAACAATTGTACCATTTCTCTCAAACATTGTTCACAAATCTGTCTAAATGTGTGATAGTGAGCACTTCTGCTTTGCTGAGATAATCCATCCCACCTCACAGGTGTGCCACATCAAGATGCTGATCTGACATCATGATTAGTGCACAGGTGTGCCTTAGACTGTCCACAATAAAAGGCCACTCTGAAATGTGCATTTTTTTGCTTTATTGGGGGTCTGGGGACTCAGAACCAGTCAGTATCTGGTGTGACCACCATTTGCCTCATGCAGTGCAAAACATCTTCTTCGCATAGAGTTTATCAGATTGTCAATTGTGGCCTGTGGAATCTTGGTCCACTCCTCTTCAATGGCTGTGCGAAGTTGCTGGAGACGGCTTATGGTGGAGAAATGAACATTCAATGCACGAGCAACAGATCTGGTTGACATTCCTGCTGTCAGCATGCCAATTGCACGCTCCCTCAATGCTTGTGGCATCTATGGCATTTTGCTGTGAGACAAAACTGCACATTTCAGGGTGGCCTTTTATTGTGGACAGTCTAAGGCACACCTGTGCACTAATCATGATGTCAGATCAGCATCTTGATGTGGCACACCTGTGAGGTGGGATGGATTATCTCAGCAAAGCAGAAGTGCTCACTATCACACATTTAGACAGATTTGTGAACAATGTTTGAGAAAAATGGTACAATTGTGTATCTGGAATGAATTTTAGATCTTTAAGTCCATCTCATGAAAAATGGGAGTAAAAACAAAAGTGTTGCGTTTATATTTTTGTTGAGTGTATTACAGTCCAGCACATCCCTCTTTCGCTGCTGACCCTACATGTTCTCCATTGTACACTAGCCTTGCATCTATTGTTCTAAGTAATTCATACAGCCTTTCTTTGGAGGTCTCTGTGTACCATTAATCATGCATAATAAATAACAAATCATTAATTATGTACATTATTATGATGTGCTTTTTGTTGAGCTTTATTTAAGACAAAGGAAAGTAAAAACATGGCAGAAGATAAAATGAAAAACATGAAATGAAGAAATAAAAGAATATGGATAAAAACCTTCAATAGCAAAGGCACAATATACATTAATGTGCAGAGTCTCAAAAAGAATCACTAAGCTTTCTCTTTAAAGATTAAATAAAATGGTTGCTTGGATATAATAACTAGACATTTTTTCTTCTGATGGGATGAACCAAGTTAATTATGTTTGGATGTATTCTGTGGGGTACAAAAAAGTTTCATCTCCATTGTTTTTTTCCCCCATGGTGCAAAATTTATATTGCTGCTTGGGACCAACGTCAACATGTGGTGCCCTCATTGCATCTTAAGTAGCTCTAGGTTTCTGGAGGGACACAAATCGTACAGTTGTAATATAGTGTTATTTGGCTAAGGATATGTTTTATTTTCTCAACATAACACAGAAAAAAAGGTTATTGATGGTTTCAAACACTTCTTCAAGAAAAGGGGTGAGGAAAAGCAGTTTTTTGTTTTTACTCCTTTTTTGCTGGATAGGAAATTCGGGCTGGGCAGCAGGAGATTTAAACGAATAATCATTTGATGGTCTGAATTTTAATGGCGTCTAACCAGGAGCCTCTTAGAATGCATATTTTGTTTCAGCTCATCCATAAAATTCAGCCTTTAGCTCATAAAAGATGACAATTAGGTAGACTTTAGAATAAGCAATGCTACATTTAATTAATTAATTAACTAATTAATTAATCTGATTAGATTTTTTATTATCTTTTAACAAGGTTTGTCATGAAACATGGCATTTTTCATTCACAGTAGTTTTGTACAGGGAGGGTTTTCCAGTAATTTTGTAAATAATGTATAGGGAATGTAGAGGATAAGCTGCACCACAACAAGCGGACGTATTCCGCAAGAACTCAAGCAAATGAGACGGCCTGGATGTCCATTTCTAGCAGGCATCCAGGACTCTATTAGATTTCCAACTGCTGCGACTCTTATTTGTCACCAGACAGCAGACACATCACATCTCAGATAAATTCAAATCTGTGCTGTGCAAACCATATGCCACATGGAGGTGCTGTGTCTCTTTCAGAACCAAAAGCAGTGAATAGAGCTACAGGGCACATTCATCCTGAACCCGATATACCTGCCCCTTCATCTTTAGCGTGGTTTTATGTGTTCCTTCCAGCTTCCTCATTCCGATGCCGTATCTGTTTATCGTCCCCCCCAACCCCCCTCCTGCGTTCTGGGATTTCTTTTTGAAACTCTATAGTTTCACCTCGCTGTACCCCTTTGCTTTAGCCTTATCTCACTGGTGTCCTCATCCAACTGCAGTCCTTTTCACCTAGGTAGAAAGCTGCTCCTTCCACTCTGATAACCCCTGATAGAGACAGGAGAGCTCCAGCAAAAGAGGCCAATTTTAAGGGTTGAGGTGAAGCGCTTGTGTGTGAATGGCTTGACTAGAGAATGACCCGACTCGAGAGCATGCACTTTGTGTCTGCCTTGGACAACAGCCATGTATTGCACTAATGAAATAACCCGAGACATAGACAGGGAGAGAGTGAGAGAGTGTGTGTCTGTATATGTGGGTGTACTTCTGCAATCCCTGCAGCTCTTTGCCAAGGACATACAAACATGCATGCACTTAGCCCATATGTATTAAGACCACACACACACCTGTACACAACACAAAATACACACCGGGATATATACACACATGCAACATTGTATTGGGAAGCAGCTGGCATCCTGTGCTGTAACCTCATCAGTCAGTCTGAAATATTTCCACAAAACACGCCGGGTCTCCAGTGCGCCCTATGCCCCCTGCCTTTCCTTTTCCAGACCAACATCACATGCATACACAAAGACATAGTGGAAACATATTCAAATCTTGACACAGACATAAGCAAAAACAAGCTTAATTGTATTCCAGCCGAGCCCTGAGGCAGAGAGCATTCAGCTCTGCGGCTCCAAGCTAACCGTGTGGTATTTCCTTTTCTTTTAATCTTTACTGTGAATGAGGAGAAGGTACACAGCTCAAACTCAGTCAAAAGGTCAGTTCCATCCATGTCAGCAGATCAATGCAACGGACCATCCAGACATATGCACATGATGATCTATCCCTTCCCTATACGTGAGCCCTCCATTGCTCACCCTTGCCTGCCTGACCAGCCAGTCAACCATAGACCACCACTCTCCCAAGAGAGGGAGGATGGAGTGGGAGTGAGGGGGGAGGAGGAGATGAGGTCGGGTGGTTGCCTGAAACTGCCTGAAATTACCACCGACCCACTTCTCAGCAAGTTGAAAATACCACAAGAATCTCTTGAGGTTTCGGACGCATGGCTGAATAACGGCCACGGCTTTGCAGCCAGTGGCAAGTTTTTTTTTCTTACTTTTTTACCTTTATTCTCTCCATTTATTTGTCTCCAAATTCAGGAAACCTAGAACAGGAAAAAACACTCCTCTAAAAAAACCCAGTGCATGTGAGTCACAGAGGAGAAAGCAGAAATTCGGGAGGCCGTACTCGGAGAAAAGGGATTTGTTGAAAGATGAGTCAAGTCAAGGCGGCGGGGTCCAAAGAGTGGAGCTGGTGAGAGTGACATTGAGGAGACAGGAGGAGAGAGAGAGGAATCAAAAGAGGAAAAGCGGGTGAGACGGGCAGGAAGAGCCAAGTGAGATGAAGGCTGTGATTAAGAGGCTTGCTGCAGATGGGTTCAGAGGGATTTCCCGGCTGCTGCCTGCAACTGGCTGATCACACACTGAGGGGATGAAGGGGAGAGCGGGAAGACAAAGATCTTACATCCCTCTCTTTTCCACTCAATCCCTTGTTCGCTCTTCCTGTGTGTTTACGCACATCCCTGAAGGGATTAAAGTTAACATGCTGGCCTATCCTCAGCTTCCCCCTGCACGGGCCGGGCTTTTGCTTGCATTTATCTCTGCCTCCTCTTCCCTCTTCTCTACCTCTTTCCCTCATCCCGCTCCATCGCCATGTAATTTGGTATCCACTTGTTCGGCCCCGGTAATGCGACAGCACAAATCTGCAGCGTCTACCCCCGCATCTCTTATCTCCTGTACCTAACCAGTAGAGATAAGCCTGTTTTTATTACCCTCAACGACCCCTTCCACAAATCTACACACACACACACACACACACACACACACACACACACACACACACACACACACACACACACACACACACACACACACACACACACACACACACACACACACACACACACACACACACACACACACACACACACACACACACACACACACACACACACACACACACACACACACACACACACACACACACACACACACACACACACACACACACACACACACACACACACACGCCTGCAAAGCAACCTTAAAATCAAAAATGTTAATCTCCTACTAGTGCCGAAGGTCCGCTGGAGTAAAATGGTTGAGAATGAAGCTGTACATGTGGCTGGTCTTGGTTTAAGAGATTAACAGGCCACTGGTCAATGGGGAAAAAACAATCCTAATGTAGCCGATGATCAAATTCATTCCTAATGGGTTAACTGGACTTCTTCACCAAAAATCTAAATCCTGGTGGCGTCCTTGTTCATATGGCATGGACGTTTGTGGAATTGTGCTGCATTTGAATTTTGTTGTGTCATATTTT
Source organism: Hyperoplus lanceolatus (assembly GCA_026929865.2). Classification (NCBI taxonomy): domain Eukaryota; kingdom Metazoa; phylum Chordata; class Actinopteri; order Uranoscopiformes; family Ammodytidae; genus Hyperoplus; species Hyperoplus lanceolatus. Next base: position 24,101,684 of record CM049401.1, on the reverse strand, counting down.
CCTATTTGCCTCCCTTCTGTCTCTCAAGGCACTAGCCTATACTATGTTCTTCAGTAAAATAAGAAATGCCAATTTTATTATATAAATCAACAGTGTTTGATCGCCCCACCACCATTAATGTTTTTGAAGGGGCAAACTTTGTTTTTTCTGATTTCATATTCCCTTTTATTATTGGCAAGTTTCTCCTCTGCTTTTTTTCAGACATAAGTTAGAGCAGAAGTTTTCCCCTCAATGCAAAGGCTTGAATGTAACGAGACAGACCATTCTCAGATGAAATCTGAGCCTTTTGAACTCAGCTGAGATAGGCTACACTACAGTACCCGGCCGGGATAGAAAAACACAAGGCCAGCAGAGTCACAGCGCAGTGCCTGGAGATGAGATTAGGACCCAATGAATTGATGGTCTCTGAAGGAGATTAAGATAAAGAACAGTACATGTAATCTCATTGCTCACTAAGAGAAAAGAGAAATCCCAGCCTTTAGATAGCCGAGGCAAAACACACACCCCATCCATCTATTGATGTGTTCATTCAGGTTGAACTGTGCGTACACCTGCCTAACGCTCTGCTAATACGCTAACCCAATAATCTACCATTGTAGATAGCTGCACAGAATGGAAGTAGGAGAAGACGGGGAGGGGATGGGGATGGGGAGAGAGATATAGAGAGTGAGCAAAAGAAGGGAGAAAAAGAGTAGAACCAGGAAGGAGCAAAAACAGAACAAAGTAAAGCTTGTGGCCACACCGACAGGGTACATATGCATGAGATGCAGACCTGAAAACGTACACAGATACACACACAGCTTCTCAGACACACTTATGTTATTCACAATCAATGCAAGTGCTACACAGTGTTGAGTGCTGCTGCTACCTCTAACATTAATTCTGTGGGAGTGGAAGCCCTGCTACACACACTTTCACAATCACCGTTGCCATCACTGTCATTTACTATTCACTGCACTCATGCTGCCATTACAATTCATTTGGGCACAAAACAAATCAGATCACATTGATTGTGCTTCTTCAGACGACACAAGCAGCTGAACAGCTCCAAGAGGACGGACTCTTTTTATCTGAAGATGTCTTGTGTGTGTTTTAGTTTGGGCAAATCAGTGATGCTGGTCATTTCTAATCCACTGTGATTCATGATCTCAGCTTGTGCATCTCAACTGTCTGCGGGTTCAGTTCATGTCAATGACTCCATGTTTGGTGTGTGCACAGTGTGTGTGCAAGCTACGACCAATGCAAACTGTGCTGTGGTAATTTAAAAACCTTGCATGGAGTGTGTGCGTGCGTGCGTGCGAGTGACGCCGCTCTCCCTCTCTGGGGAGACAGTGTGTTCCCTGCCACAGTGCATCAAAGCACACTGAGTTGCCTTGGGAAAAGGCAGGAACTCTCTCTCTCCATCCTCGCCTGCCTCCATCCTCCCCTCCATCTCCCTCTATTTCTTTCTCACTCTGACAAGGTCGCCGTTTGCCTCTTGCTGTCTCCCTGTCAATATTTACAGTCCACTTTACACTGGCACTGAGGTGGTCGGCTGCAGCCAGCAGAGAAAGTGGGGTTGCATTAGCCAAATGTGGCTGTGCACTACGGACATGAAGGATCTGTTGTACTACAAGCAACACCCTGTTCCTCCTTCTCTTTTCTTTCTCTCTCTCACACACACACCGAAACACACACACACACACACACACACACACACACACACAAAGGTAGAAGGTAACAGGCAGAGCATAAGCAGATACTTAACATGAGCGTAACAAGTGCTTGAAAGTAAGGTCAGGTTGCGAGCACATCCTGGGGGGGAATTGAACTCATCATAATAATCTTAATAAGAACATAATTAATGCTCTGATACAGCAAACATTACCGTAATGTTTGTAAAACACAGCAGTACAAATAGGTCCATTTTATTCATGGTTGGTTGACAAACCCAAAAACATGTGTTTTCATCAATATAAACTCTTCAGTTAGGCCTGGAATATACTGTTGAAAGCGTTAAAACCCATTGATGACTATGGCAATCTAGGATGCATGTCCTTAATGCCTGGTGGTTTTCTGAAAAAATAGTATGAATTGTCAAGTCTACCAAAACCTTAAAGAGGACCTATTATGCTACTTTTCTGGTCTTAATTTCTTGTTTTACACTGCTATAGAGCAACCTGACACGAATCACATCACAAAACACTACGTAGATTTTCGGGAAGCTCTTTCTCTTATTTTGGCGATCCAGCACATCCTGTCAACACTTGAGTGTGTGTGCTTCGGCTCCCTCCGCCTGTGCTTCGGCCATCTCCGCTCCACTCCCCCCCCTCCTGCAAACCCCACTCCGTTGTGATTGGTTACCTTCCTTCCGGAACACTTTCAGTGGCGGGAAGCGCGAGCATGGACCTATAAGGGCGCGAGGCAGACGCGAACAGGGAAGTGACAGCATTACCATACATGGAAACATCCGCGTGGAGACGTCACAAAGTTTTATGCGACGTCACAAATTATGAAAGGGTAGACCGCTTTGAAGACGTGACTTCTCGACTGGCTAGAATAGTGTTTAGTGCTCTGCACAGACACCCCAGACGGTCAGCAGGGAATATGTCGAAATGCATGTAAGTCATTATTTGATAATTTAGTATGGTTAAGCATGACTATGAATCATCATAACAACGTTTATAGGTCATAAAAGTCAAAAAGCATCATAGGTCCTCTTTAATATCTAAGCCTGTGTAGCACATAGAAGCATGAAATAAAATACATTTAAAAGTTAAGGTTCACAGGTTTTATTTAAAAATGCTCCCTTAGCGCTTACAAACCAACACATTTTTCTAGAAATCGTCAAAATTAGATGGGGGAGAAAAACAAGAATAAATAAAATATTTAAAAATAATGTGCTAAATGAGGTTATAATCCTGCTTCCTTTTAGCATGGATAGTAGTGACTGAGTGTGTAGTGGAGGGATAAAGATAGACAGATATAGGAAGGAGGAGATAGCTTTATTTTATAATTTAGTTCAGTTATCACTGGCACCATAAATCTGACTTCCCAGTACAACTGGAACGCAGACTGACTCCCGACAGTCGGGGAGCTGATCAGCTGGTCCAAATGGCTGTATACCACGGAGATGAAAACGAAACTGAAACTTAACTATCGCCTGGCTGGGCTGAATTTGAGTTATAGCAGCAAAATATAGCCTAAATTCATAAATATTGTTAATAAATAGATGCGATGTGTTGTGTGATTTTCATCAGTAGCCTGAATGCCACTAACTGTTCTGTAATACACTATCGCCGACACAGCTGGCGTATTTTTATATAAAACATAAGCCGGCAGGAGATACAATGTGGCATCGCGCAGCAGCCGTCATCAATGTATCATCAATAATGTATTTCCAACATTGATAAAGTAGCCTTTATCATGGTGGGTAAAATGCATGTACAATCACATCAAAAACTGCTGTTAACTCTTTTCTATCCATGGATTTTCACAACAGATTTTTTAGAATTATTTGTTTTGTAAATATATTTTGATTTAACAATTGGGCATTTAAAGCAACAGCTATTGTGAAAGATACACTTTTTGTGACAAACAAGTTAATTATTGAGCTTCGGATGGATGGAGTTTGGACAGAACCCTTTTTCCCATGCTCCTCCATGATAAACTAGGCTGAGCTAATCATAGCTCCACTCTAGCCTGGCTCCGCCCTCCTACCTACTTCAGCTCACATTTAATTTTCCCTACAGTAGTCAGTCTGGGTCTGCGGTATATTCTTAGGTTTTCTCCGGCCAGATTTCTGCCGGTCCAATCAGCGCACAGAGAGTGGCTCGGAAGCCGATGCATAACATAACGTCAAGCCCCAAACGTTATGCGATTGGTTGGCAGATCCAGAGTGGCACTGGGTAGATCCAATAGTTTTAAACTTCAACAGACACCCGCCTCCAAGTGAGTGAACGTTTGCCAATAGAGCAGTTACAGACCTTCTGTACAAATGAAATTAAGTAGGATGGTCTGGTACGACCAGGCTAGCTCCTCTCCACACAGGCTTGAAACTTTTTTGGATCTTCTCATCTAAATCTCAGCAAGAAAGCAGAGGAGCCTATTATCCAAAATGGGGCACAAGTGAGAAATTCAAAAGGACCTTTTCAAATAACAGCAGGTGTCCTTCATTTTAAATAAGTGCAAAACACAAGAAAAACATTTATTTGCATGTGAGCCTTGAAGATTTTGTGTTCTTACAGCATGCTTTTAGATCACACTCACAGATTATAACACGGGACACGAGGTCGGTCGCTGCTGGGTAAATACTTGGATTCATGGTTAAAGCCGAAACGGAAGGAAATCCAGCCACCTATTTCACCTCACAACGCCTTTAGGCTTTCTCATCCATCTTCTCGCCCTGCTTTTTTTCTGCTCTCTTCACACCGCCCCATCCCCCTGCACCACTCTCTCCTCCTACCAGTGTCACGGTGGCCTTGAGGGCCTGGCATTCAAAAGCAGTTGGTATGTTTACCTGCCCTCCTAACCACTTTCTAACCTCTGGCTAGAAGAGACTCTCACCTCATTACCCACCACTCAGCCACACAGACAACCTCAAACCTCTGCTGCTATCCTCTTAGATTCCCCCCCCCCCCCACAGCAAGGATGCTGCACTCAAATAGCCTGCGTGTACTGCAGTCTATTCAGCAACTTGCTGTGCAGAAATGTTAGATATAATGAGAAGAGGGGGTGAAAAATAAAACAACCGCTATGACTTGGCAACTGCTCCTTTCCTTAGCCTTTCTCCATAAAGCGCAAAGAGTCAGTTCAGTCATTTCTCTCAACCCTCCTCAGCCGACTCACATGAGAGTGCTCTTCATGTCGCCCTCCTACCAAGTTGCTCGCACACAGTGCCAGAAAGGAGACAACGCACAGAGGAAGATAGTGTAATACATATAGGGAACAATGTAGAGGACTGACAGAATAGAAGATTCACGCTGGAGGGCGGATGAGGAAGACGACGTTGGAAGATGATATGTAGGTGGGAAGGGAGTGGAAAGAAAGAAAGAGAAACAAAAGTATGTGGCACCAAAAAAAAAGTTGCAAATGTTTCAGCTCGATAACATATGAAAGGAACAGCCCTTGGTTGTTGGGGATAACGATTTTCTTTCAAGTGTTGTTTACTGTGTTTTGTACCTGCTGCATGAAAAAGCCTTGCACTGAGAGTGGGTCGTAGCAGTAATAGGCCCCCATCTCTGCCTCAGACTGCCTCTCATCAGCTACTGATTAATGAGACAGAGCCATAATGGCCCCGCGTGCTCTCCACATTCATTCACTTTGCTCTTCATCCCGTGCCCCTGGAGAGAAACCACAACAATGCGAGCTGTCGAGACACCCAAAAAACGACGCACTCGCAGAACTCGAAATTCAAAACGCTCATTAGGAAAGACGTTTTCCCTCTATTGCCATTCAGTTATGCATTGCCACTGGGAGCGTGTGTAGAGAGAAAATAGAATACAGAGGAGACAGGAAGGTGGAAAAGAAAGCGTTCCGAGTACAAAATATCTGTATGGGAAGAAAGAATGGTTTCATTAGTGTTTAAATGTGGTTGATTGGCTGCTTGGCATGATGAATTGCTAGTGATTTAGGCATTTGTAAAAAGGATGCATCCTACTCTATATGCGTGCACACAACATGTACACACATTCACTATACTTCCAATCTGTGTCTCTGGATATAAATCTGTGGTGTAGAGAACCAGAAATGTTTACCTCCTCTGATTTCTGCGACTGCTGAGCCAGTGTCAGAATTCTCAAGAGTCATCATTGTGTTTTTTGTTGTGCCTACAGCAGTGCTAAAAAGTACAATAGAAATGAGGAAAAGGGAGGCCTAGACCCCCTTTTCAAAGCCTGATAAGGAACTCTTGGGGCCTACATGGGTAAAATAAAGCCTGGATTTGAGTTTTCTGGAGGCAAAACCCCCAAGAACAAGGGGTCATAAAACTAAGGGACCCAGCCCTAGTTTCATCACACCTGATAAGGTTTTGTACCCCCATTGGCTGAGATCTTCCAGTCAACCATGTGACCCCGCAATGATAAAACCAGCAAGCACCCCAAAAACTGAGCCTTTCGCAGTGGATCCATCCACAAAGCGGGTGTTTGGAAACTTTAAACTGAGCTCAAAGACTGCTTGCCTGCAGTCTTTACCTTCCCGGATCCGAAGGAAGTTTAAGCAAGGAAACTTCATACTACCGCGGCTGCTGAAACTCAGCCGTGGCTTCCTCCCTGCCAGCCGGAGAAGAAGCCCAGCATCCCTGAACTCAACAGACAGTAAACTGCCTCGCCGCCTCCGCAAAAGACGCACGCCACTACCGGAGCAAGCCAGCTGACCGCAACGGGCCCCGTCTTTCCCCCAAGAAGCAAGATCGCTCCTCCACTGGCATAACAAGCAGGACCCTCCTCTAAACCGGCCGTGTGGACCACAGGATCCTAAACTACCCATCGCTTCTCATCACCGTCGGAGACGGTTCACAGTAGGCATTTGTCTGGGCTATAAAGTAGGCTATAGATATCTATTTAGGTATACATTAACTTAAGGTTAAGGTACAGACTGACGAGTCGTTTTTCCCTTGTTAAATGTGATTCTGACAGCATTATTTTCATAATAATTGCCTAACTGCTCACTGTGGTTTTTCCTCCCGCTTTCCGGGAGATATTTGATTGTTGTGATTGTCGCTACGTGCCAGAACAGCTGTGCCAGAACACCCTCTGATAACTCCGAAGCAGCATCAGTTTTGTGAGACCACTCACAGATTGAATGACTGTAGGCTATAAATAAAGGTGAACAACTAACTGTGCACTTTCTGTGGCGAGCTTTTACTTGATCTCCTCTTTATTTCCCTCTCTTTATTCAATCTCTGTACATCCGCACACCAACACATATTCTTACATTTGCGTCACGATTGTTAAGCATATGAGCGTTGACTTCTGTGGTTTCCAAAGTTAAATTGAGTGGGTTGCGTCGCCATCGGTGACCCCCTTCATGTGACGAAAACGTCACAAGCTGTCCGCCATTTTTGGCTTTGGGCGGTGTCCACCCCCCCTTTCTTTTTGACACCCACACACACACACACACACACACACACACACACACACACACACACACAGGTACATATACATGTACTATAGCCTGTGGGTTTGATTCTAAACTGTTCTTATTATTGCTTGTGCTATGTCTGCTTTCTTAAATTAGATTAGTTAATGGTTATTGACTTATGTGTATCGTTTTAATAAACTTGCCTAAGTAAATAAACCCTTACATTTGGATTTTAAGAAGCAGTGTCTGTGATATTTGTGTCTTGTATTTCACTAATTGCTGGTAAATAAGGTCTATGCTCGAATATTCACTCCTTCATTATCTTAAATGTACATTGTAACCAACTTTGACATTCTCAAGATAAAGCCCTTTAACATTATGAGACTGTTTTCTGATTTGATTCAAAGTTCCCTTTTTCAAAGGGTGGTGCTCTGTAGGTATTAATAAGTAATTTGATTAGCTTGACTAATTTAATTGATCATTAATTAACAATTTTTCTTAATATTATAATTTCCTTGAAATTAATAATATTCTTGACTTTGACCAAATCTACCCCTTATGAATTCCCAACACTCTTGTAGAGCTTTGTCAACAATACTTCACAACACAGTGCTGCCGTAATTCACTGGCGAGGGTCTTTAAAGTGCAAATACATACATATCAAATGTGAGCATGCATGCTGGCAGGCACACGTGACGAGGCCTCGCACAAACTCAAGTGCACACACTCATCCAAACTGACGCGCTTTTCTAATGCATGGGCACGGATGCAAGTATTCACATTTAGGGACACGCTTCAACCCCTCACATGTCATGGATGAAAGATATCAAACAGCTGTACATACATCAAAAGACCTTACACTAATAGCCGCCGTTGAAAAAAATAAAAAGTAAACCTTGCAGCATCAATAATAAATAAATCTACATTTTCATCCTCCACCGTGTATTGACTGTGCTGAAGGCAATCAGACGGATCTCACTGTTGCAAACCAAAAAATGGTTGCAGACGCAGGTTGGTTATTGGAAATGCTTTTTTATTAGCACATTCATATATTTCAAAATTCCTCCATCTCCTCCACCTCTTCTTTTTTTACAGTTGAGATCCTCCTGCCCTCCCCCTCTGTGCGGGGGCATTTGTTTATCAGTGAGTGTTCATGTTCCTGTGTGTTTCACAGCAGGAGTATTTATGTTCAGAGGTTGAGAGTGTGTGGGGTAATCGATAGTGTTTCGGTGAAGGACACTTGCAGGCATATTGGAAAACCAAATCCAAGCCAGCATGAAAGACAACATGACAGAAACACTTGCTGCTCGACCTGAAGGGGCTCAGTGTGACATCTACCTCGACTGTTGTCGGGTGCATTCGCTTGTGCATGAACGCATGCCCTCCTTCACAAACACACACACACACACACACGCGCACGCACAATCCGACACGCTTTTGAACCCATGAATGTGTCTTCAAATACTGTTAAAAACATTTACACACTGCTACATCAAAGCAGGGAAACTAATGAGTTATTGACCGATAAGCAAGCACAAACAAACACAACATGTATTGCACATTGCAGAGCATCCATTCTCTGCATAACGGACGTGACCAGCGTCCCAGTCACAACCGAGCAGAGTGTACTGTAATGAGGGTGTGTGACAATGTCTGTGCGTGTGTGTGCGTGCATGCGTGTGTGTGTGTGTGTGTGTGTGTGCATGCAGTGGGCCCACTCGGTGTGTACACAAGTCATTATTAGAGGTTTAGTGTGTGCTCACTAGTCAGTCAGGCTCCAGTCAGAGGAGTCAGCTTAAGGGCTCATAGCAGCTCCCTGAGGAGACACTAAATACCATCAGCCGTTTAAATCCATCCATGACCATTTTAAATATGCAGCACACACTTACTCCATTTTTAATAAGGGCTCTGAGCAAGACAGAGGGAGAAAAAAAGGAGAGAAGAGACAGACAGAGAAAGAGAAAAAGAAAGTGAGAGAAAGAAGAGGGCAGACTGAAGTAGAGGGAAAAGGAGGAATGGGGGAGGGGGGAGTCTATTGCATTGATTTCTTGGCAGTTTGGCACCGGCCCTGATTCGCCTGGAAAAGCCACAGATGTGTCAGAGCCAGTTAGACACGCCAGAAGAGAGGGAAAACGCAAACACACCCAACTCAAGTCACATGCATGTACACAAAGCACGTGTGCCGACATCAACACATACACAGCAATGCTCATAAATAGAGAGAATACACAGTGTGCCTCAAAGTTTGTGCGGCTTACAAAAGCACCTGTGTGAAATGAGCAACCGAAAGCCGGGGATGATGCAAGGGGGTTTTGATGCCTTTCTGAGGAAAACCAGGCATTGCTCTCGGATGGCAGTCCAAAATAAATAGCGTTACACACCCCAAGATGGGCAGTACATTTCTGCATAATCCCTGGCTTAATTTAGCTCCAAAAACCTGTGTGCTCTGCTCAGCTTTCAAAGCACACCTGAGTGTATGCAGGGTGCACGCACACCCCAGAACAGCGGGGAACGGTCTGATGTACAATTTGATCTAAGGGCGGACAAGACAGTAGGATCAAAGTCAGAAACTGGGGAGAGTCAACTGATCTTAGCTCTGAATCCATGAGCAACCTCCAGGCAGACTTCCAGATTAGTTTGGCTATTGTGGCCCGTTTCCAACAAGGAAAGTGAAGGGAATATTGATGATAAAGCCTAGGGCAGAATTGTATCTAGGTCCTCATATAGGTCAAAATTCTATGGGGGACTCCTGTGCTACCTACCAACAGACAAATGTATGCAAGCAAACATTTCTGATTAATAATGAAAGTAAAAACAAGTCTTATGTTTGTGTCTCGATATAGATGCTAAGGAGGTTTAAGATTAGACTAGTCTTTAGTTGTTGCTCGACCAGATTCATTTTGTGTTCTTTCTTCATTCCAGTAAACACTGTCTATAATCGTCATCAATTATTAATCAGCCTATTATTTTCTAGATTAATTGAATTATCTTTTGTCAATAAAATGTAAGGGGGAAAAAAAACAATCAATTTCCCTAAAAGCCCAAGGTGTCTTTACCAAATTGCTGTTTTGTCAGCAACCCAAAACAGAAAATTGTTCTGTTGAATGAATAAGATGGGGTTTTATTGCAGCATTTGCTGGTGTATGCTTGTATTCAACAGCTATAGTGTATGTTTTCTATTTTCAATAAAGAGATACACAGCTATCTGTATCCATCTTCCACACACATGTATGAACAACTTGCTTTTCCATTGTCTATGGAGCTCTACGTGTTGAAGTGACTAAAACAATAGGTGCAAGCTGCACCTATATGCCAAAACACTTGTCAACAGTGCCCACTATGTCAACAACAGTGCCCACCCAACAAGAATGATGTCATTGTCAGTATATAAGCACGGTGGCTTGCCTAACACCATTTCCTGCTTTGGACATGGACACAGACACACACACAAACACGGACACACACACCTAGGTGACAGGTGTGTCACAGCAGTGTGGCAGGAACCTGCTGATCCCACCTGACAGACTAAATGAATGAATGACCGGTTAGTCAGCTAGCCGTCTGACTCACTGACCGAGTACACAAGAGCTCATTCACCGTCATGCCAGACAGCATTGTGTAAACTCAAGTCTCCTCTCAAAAGAGGAAGAAAGGTGAATGTGTCACTCTCTGCATGCATCTCAGAAAGATCTCCAAAGAGATGCTCAGACACACACAGCCCTGACACCCGAGATGTAGATTAGACATGGTATGCGTATATTACCCTCTGAGACACACGGATGAAACCGGTCTCGAGACTGCCATTAATTTAGCTGTCAGTAGAGACACAATGGGACAGTCACACTTTCTTTGACGCGGCACTGTGGAATGTTAATCACCCACAGAAACCCATTATCTTCACATCCTCTCGTTCCCTCCCTCCATTTGTCTTGCTCTGGTTTTAAAACCTGACAATCTCATTGCTCCTTTCCTAGAAAGTACCATTGTTTCATTGAGCACACATGTAGAGGAAGACAAGAGACATGCCGTGGATAAGGGGAGATAAGGGGAGAGAGGAGGCCTGTTTGACTGCTGACACATAAATTGGGGATCTTAAAAGGTGTCGTCACATAATTAATCTGCGAAAAATGAATAAAGTGGAGCACTGCAGGAAGGTGTATGTATGTGTGTTGTGGTTGTAGATAAATCGGGGATGCTTCTTGAATCCACAATGAAGACACAAAAATGGAGGGAAACATGCCTTTCAAATGTTTGCATGAAGCTTGATTTAAAAAGGGCATGTGTGTGGACATACACAGTTATGTGTCCATACACGGAACAGCTATATGATCAGTGTGTGTGTGTGTGTGTGTGTGTGTGTGTGTGTGTGTGTGTGTTTATGTGGGAGTGTTGTGTGTGTCTGTGCCTCAGCTCTGACATACTCTTTGCCTCTTTCTTCTGCTAAAGCGCCTACAGGAAGTGTCACATACATCATAGATTTTTATGCATAAGGCTGAATGTCAACACTGATGCATCATTTTTTCCACGGTAAAACACTAAATGTCACCAAACACCAGGCTGTTTTCGATTGACCACGGGGGCCTCGTATACCACCAGAGGACGTGCGGGCTGGCAGCAGGCAATCGCCACGCCAACCATCACGGCAGTACTGGAAGGCCACAACTGTACTGTGCTCATTTGTGGCAGCGGGTGGCAGAGCAGGCGACAAGGGAGATCAGGGGACAAGGAGGGTAATGAAAGCAGAATTGAAGTTGAAAGGGGTGAGACAAGTATTTTTTTTGCCCCTTAACACATTGCTCATTGTGTTACCCTTTTACTTCCCCTCAGGTAGCTTAAAAGCTTTAACATGTTGTATATCATCCTCCAGCTCGCTCCAAATTGAAGCAATATGTGGTTGTATAATTCTATGCGCTGCAATCTGATATATTTGGTTTCTCTGGAGACTTTTAAAATCTCCACTCACATTTGAAATATAATGTTCTGAAAGTTTGGGCCATGTTTGACTGCACAGCATAAGTTATTTTAATTACAGACTCACCCATGGGATGAAAAGGTTCAAGACATCAATTATTGAAAGCTCGGTTCACTTGAATTAAGAAAACATATTTTTATCTTGACTGTGGCATCCAGCCAAGGTGACAAGCTTAAGTTTTCCTTGGCAAAATTCGATTATATCTGTCCCAGATTTCTACTGCAACCCCACTAAAATAGAGGTGAATGGGATTTTATCAGTGGCGCCAACAGGACTGTGGCCCCATTTACACCTGGTATGAAAATGTGAACTGTTGCATTTAGTTTTCAAATGGCTTGGTTAAGCAAGTTATGAGGAGCATCTGGGTAACTGGGTATGGCTTTTAAAAGATTCCTCCACTTTTATTTCTATGGAAGTTGCCATAACTTTCCAGAAGTCTGTCACTTCAGTCATTAGCCCCTTGTACACAGAGATTGCGGCATATTGACGGAACAACATCACTCCAAAATGCCGGCGTTGCTTGCTTCTGTGTTATTTACACAGAACCAAGCAACACCGGCCTGCTGGCGCATCAGTAGCTCCTTTTACACAGCGTTCCGGAATGAAAGAGGTGCTTGTAAACAGCGTCAGGTGTGACGTAAACATTTAGCGCCGCGCCGGTCAGCTGCTTTACAACAACACTGGCTGGCGAATTGAGAGCAGAAGTGCTGGAGCTTGCAGTAAGAGGGCCGTATTTTACTCTCCCCACGATGTGCCGGTTGATCTCGCTACGCGCTGAGTCCAACATCACTGGACTGTTAACCAAACTGACAAAATCAATCCGCTTCACCTCTTCACGTCTTGAGTTGTGTTAGCAAAACAGTAGCTCTGTGGCTAACAGCTGAGCCGGAGCCTTCAGTCAGCTGAAGCAGACAGTCTAGCGGGGCGAGCAGACTATTCCCCCGTTACTAGGTCAAGCTGAACAAGAGCCCTCCGCTGCGCGTCGTGCTCCTGCTTCAGCTTGTCGGTCTTTATTTCTAGCAAGTGACCCGTTCGCTATACTTTATCCCTTACTTAGCCTAGCCTAGCTTTCCCATTGTACAACTTCTCCTGGGCAGAAATAGACTCATACACTTTGCAAAATGAAGCGTGGGGGTTTGGTTTGAGCAACGGACCTCATGATCAGATGGATTATACGCCGTTCCTTTTATTTGGTGATTTTTACGGGACATCAGGCCGCCGTGATTAATGTTAAACACACGTCCTTCAACTGCTAACATGGTCGAATGTTTAGAACGTATAGGCTATGGAACGTCAAACGCCCCCCTGTTCCGCAACAACAAGCTGGAGCATTTAAACAGAGAGGCGGAACTGATTGTGTCGGGAATCTTACTACCCCCCGAGGTAGTAAAATTCCCGGAACAATCTCTCGCACCTTTCTTCCCCCGTTCCGCAACTGTCGCATTTAAACAGCAGGGCGGAGGGCCGAAAGGCCGGCATATTCCCGGCTTTCACTGGCTGTGTAAAAGGGGCTATTGTTGGGCTCATGTACAGTAGCACTCACTCAAGAGTATCTGAGAAATATCTCAAAGCCTGGAGAGAAATAGGAAACTATCTGCATCTCTGGATACCACAAGGGGTGTGTGAAAAAATGCTTTTTTGTTATTGGGCAAACTGACCCTTAATAATTTACTAATGTTTTTTTTCTAATATCCCTTTCATGTCCGTCCCACTTTTCAATACTCATTACACCCAAAGGGAAGAGAAAAAACTATACAAACACAGACAAAGACACTCACAAAATGGAAATGTGAGGACAGGAGGAAGAGAGAGTAGAGAGAGAATAAGTAGGCTAACTAGTGATGCAGAAATATGGCTAAAACTCTTCCTCCAAGGCAGGAGACCACCAGCTGAGCTTTCCAAATGGATAATGGCAATATTAATATCTATGTGGAGAGATGGCATCAAGTATTTTCAACACACACACACACACACACACAAATAAGTTTGATACTACTTTTTCTACACTACATTTCTAAGTGTTAATTTAGCGCTTGCCTTATGACCTTTAAGGTTGAAGGGGTGAGTAATGAGGAGGGGGGCGACTCATTCAGGCCCGCCTGAGAGGCTGCTGAATGAAGGAAGGGATGGGGATGGCTGAGTGAAAGAGATGGAGAGAGCGAGAGAAAAGGGAAGAAATATGAAGGCACTGTCATCTTCTTTCTCCTCCCTCCGGCTACCCCAGCTGTTGTTCTCTCTATCCCTCTCCCCATCACTTTTCATTGTCACTCATTGCTCCAATCACCCCTAACCACTTGTGCTGCCATCCCCCTGCCCTCCCCTCCCTCGCTCCGTTCCCTCTATTTCTCCGTCCACACAAATGACTCAGTGAAACAGGTCAAGTGTTACAAAATTGCCCCTGCAGCTCAACCTGCCTAATACAAGGCCTGGCTCATTGCGCCAAGACAAGTAATACGCTGGCTACTCAGTGCAAGGGACACACACATATTAACTCCACACAGACAGGGCTACCACCAACACACAATAAATAAAAGCCCAAATAATTTAGCATATTCATCAATTATGTTAATGCTCGCCAACTCACGCCACAAAACATTAAAGGTTTTCTTGATAAAGCCATATTTACTCTCTTTTTTTTTCCACACAGGGGACACACCACGTGCATGAAAATATGCATGTTTGTTTCTCCCACAACAAAAAGGAACAAACTTCGAAATGACTAAACATCCCAGCATTCTTTAAATAAAAATGCAAAACATTTCCTAGTTCCAGCTTCTTCATTTTGAGAATTCACAACTTGCCCTCATCACTCTCTTCAGACTGCTAGTCGGGGATAAAAGGATTTTTAAGACATCAGTTTAGGCTTTTGGAGATAATGATTCATTACGATTTTCTGACATTTACATTATACCACATGATAAATCAACCAATAATTTGCAGATTAAATCTGTCATGAAAATAATAATCAACCCTACATATTAATACTGCAGTAAAGCCAGTATAAATATTAGGAAGAAGCCTCATTTAAAAACACACACCGTCTTAGTCTCCCTCTACCTCTCCCATCTAGCCATACTAATGAATAACAACTGGGCGAGAGAAAACCCTGCAACACCAGAGTAAAAGTGGTATTTAAAGGAGGACAGCAGAGTAAGGGACCTTAAACTAGGATAAATGACCGGGAAAAACTAAAGTCAACACACACACTTGCCATTAAACACACACACACACACACACACACACACACACACACACACACACACACAAACCGACCACACACACCATGACAAACCTTGTGCTAGTCAGTTCAGCATGCGAGCGTGTTTGCTCTGCAGGCAGAGTGTTGTGATATAGAAATATAACAGCTCCATATATCAGGATGGTGGGGACCCACGGAGGATAAACGACCAGCAGGCACTACCTGGACAGTGTGTGTAATACACAGATAAATAACTGGGAGCCGGGAGCCATATGATGACACACAGACTCCAGGAGAGGGCATGTAAACCCCCCCACGCAAAATGCAAGACAGTGAACACAATAGAAATATGAAGATTGGACCAGAGCACGCACTTGTTTATAAGGGATGTTGTTTAGACTGAATCCCCCCTGGGAGCAGCGGTCGTTCTGGAGGGTAATGACTTAGGAAAACTGAAATGTACTGGAACATAAATTAATCAAAATGTGGGACCTTCATTCATGTGCCCTGTAAGTGCTTGATGCCCGTCTATTTCTTGCAGTTTATAAGGTTGTTAGCGCACAACAAAAGAAGTTCCAGCCATTACACACGTTGAAGCGAGGATAATTCTGCACTGATGTTTCCGCCCGCTGCTCCTTTTGAAGGGAGCCTGGCCAGATCAGAGGTCTGAGGCTGGGATGAGCCTATTGTTACTGTCAAGGCGGCAAATATCCCATCAGAGCTACGTTTCTCAGAGCAATAATCGACCTGTCTTTGTAAACATTTCACGTACAGGCCCCTTTGATGCCCGAAAGAGGAATTTGAATAACATTTAATTTGCTCCTCTAAGATAAGACTTCTGTCCGTCCGAGACCATTCTACTCCATCACTGCCCAAAGCCGATGGTTACACGAACAAGGGGATGGTGCCGTATGAGTGTGCCGCGCATGGCAATGCTGCTGAGCTATTTTCTCTCTCGCCCTTTCTCACATTATACACTATAGTGCACTTCAGCTCTGAGTCAGGGCCGTTACCCATGATGCCTCTGCTGCAGGGTTGAGTGACAGGCGACGTTCTTGAAATCGCAGAGGACCCTGAAGTGGAGGAGGGGTTAACAGGGGGCCAAAGACATACAGCAGGTGCTGCCATGTGGCTACAGAGATGACCAGAGTGGCCCTACGAGAGACAGACACACAAACAAAAACTCTCTCACTCTCACACACACACACACACACACACGAGTAAAGGACAGCATATGAGAGCTGTCGCAACAAAGACTTGACAGCTGGGAGAGATTTGATGCTGTGCATACAGGTTTCTGTTTCTTGGAGCCATAATTAATGGGTTAAATCAACAATCTATAACCCTTTAAAAAGTATGCCTCTGGGTTCAATAGCAAGTGATTAGTGATGTGTTGAAAATGAGAATGGACTAAGTGGAATGATTAGAGAGGGACTGGTTAGACAACACACACACACACACACACACACACACACACACACACACACACACACACACACACCCCCTTTAACAGATTAACAATGCAGTAACATTTAGTCCGCAGCAGACGATGAGAAGATAGGAGCATCAGAGAAGAGGACATGGAGAAGAAGCGATTACAGGAAGGGAGATGTCTAGATAAGTTGACAGACAGATGAATGAGGATGCAGTCTGCTGATATAAAAAGTGGAGCTGACACACACACAAACAGTGCCACATTTTCAAAGTGAAGTTCTGACAGTCCTCTCCCTCACGGTGGCTGTTTATTTAATGTCAAATAAAGAAAGCAGAAAGGATTTACCACACCCACAGGGGAACCGGCCAGTGCACATAAAACCACTGTGGACCGCTGATGAAAGGCTCAGTTCGGTTCAGTCGCCACTCCACCACTTTACCATACTGTCCACTCCCTATGCACCAGCAGATACAGGAGGCATATCATTGTATACAGAGCTGGGTGACAATTCATTATCATTGTTGATCTTAATCGAATTTAACTAATTACTTTTTTTTCTAAATCAACAATATCAGGAAATTATAGCTGTCGACGGGGAAGATGTGATTTTTACATTGTCATTTTGCAACATAGGCTCGGGTTAAGTAAGCAATTATGAGGAGTATCACTTCATTACATAACATAAAAAAGAAATATACCTCAATTTTGCATATAACAAATACAATAGGAATATAATGGAATTATAGAATTACTGTATGTTATACAAGTGTCATAATGCAATCTAAATTGAAATCGTTTTACATCTGTTATTAGAACTTAAAATCAGTCTGAAATGTTGTCTAGTAGTGATAGTTACTTAATATCTTTATACTGTACGCTACATTTCTCATATTATGATATAAGAAAATATAATTAATCGCATGACAAGTGATTTCAGCCATACCACCCTAAATACATCATGACAATGACTATTTTATGTTATTTTATGATATTAATAATGTAATTTATTTCTAGTGGGACTTCTTATAAAACATCTTATTAGGAAAAACAAAGAGCAGCACAAACATTATGTTTTCCAACAGCACTCAAAATATAACAGAAAAAAAAAATACATTTACATGGACATCTGTACTGTCAGGCAGGCAAACATCTGCCCAGTGGTTACATGCACATGAACACAATCATCCATGATTTACTACGGACTAGGCAGTCCCGAGGAAAATATCTCCCTAAGAGAAAATATTTGCAGACTTATTTTGTTTTTATCTACATATTCATCTCCCATTCTTTATGTTTATATGCAAGTTTGTGATAACGTGCATGTGCCAGTGCGTGTATGTACTTTGTAAGAACTGCCTGTTGAGACGGTGAATTAAACAGCAAGTGCATTTGATCTGCAAAGCACTCCAGGGCAAATACACAAAATGAGACAGGCGCGCACACATACACACACAGGCTTACATACAGCATCAAAATCATTTCCGTCACAGAATCTATTCTTAGGAGCAGCAACAAACCATTCTTTCCCTGATATAAATCTCTTTTATTCATACCCACAGTGTGTGCGCACACACACACACACACACACACACACACACACACACACACACACACACACACACACACACACACACACACACACACACACACACACACACACACACACACACACACAGCTCTAAGCTACAGTCCCTGGTGGTCATAATGCATTCACATAATGTGCTTTGTTTTTGAATTTTCTAGAACAGGATTTGTTCCAGGTAAGTCACAGCATGAAGACCTTTTGGGGCTTATTTTACTAACAAAACACGCATGAACACAGGCTGCATCTTTCCATCTGCTGGTTGTGGGTATTTGCAGGTGTGTCAAAAACTTTTCTTCATCTCCTTATCCCTCCCTCAAATACACACACATACAGGCGCACGCACACACACGCACACACACACACACACACACACACACACACAAGATCTGTGAGAAGCTAAATCAACACAGCTGCAGCAACTCCCTTCACTCAGTCGTCTACACCACATCTTTAATAGGGCTTCTCCTCCCTTTCCTCTGTTCTACTTTTTGCCCTTTTGCTCTCTCCGTCTTCAGACTCCTCGTCTTATTCTTTTTTTCTCCACTTTATTCAATCTTGCCTTAGTCACTGTATAATTCATACAGCGGCGGCTAGCTCTCTTTAGCTGTTGCAAACACAAGATGGTTTAACCCCGTCCACTCTCCTCACAACACCTCTTTGACCATCCACCCGTACTACCACACTCGCTCTAACCCTCTCTCTCTCTGCGTCCTTCTCTGCCCTCCCAGCAGTTGGCCGTGCATGTGCTGCTACCCCCGGGGAAAGACGTGCCTCATCTGCCCAACAATGCCCCAGCAACCACCCAGATACCTCCAGCCCTGTCAGCACGGGACAGAAAGAGTAAACGCCCAGGGAGCCTCATGGAGAAACAGGAGCATCCACTCCTCCCCATCTACGTGGGTGTGTATTTATATCAGTGTTTGTGTGGGAGTGTGTGTGTGTGTGTCTATGTAGAGGACACACGTAAACAAAAACTGAATGACCAGAAGCCAGAAGATCAGATGTTATCATTTACCACTTGAGAAAGAAAGAATGATACCATTTCCAATTTCCTGGTATTATTTACAAATGTTGCGTCCTCTGCACTCTGCTTTCACCTTGGCTGACAAGATAACAATACTCCAATATCGAAGAAATACATTTGACTTCTGGTACTCTTCTTTAAATATGATGATCATTTCAGGGCACATCCTTGAAATGTA
Organism: Hyperoplus lanceolatus; assembly: GCA_026929865.2. NCBI lineage: Eukaryota > Metazoa > Chordata > Actinopteri > Uranoscopiformes > Ammodytidae > Hyperoplus > Hyperoplus lanceolatus. The sequence continues at coordinate 24,082,232 of CM049401.1, read as the reverse complement.
TGTTCAATAAAGCCAACTCACCATTCTGTGACAATAGAATTTTTAATATATATATTTAGGAGGGGAAGAACTATTATTTGAGTCAACACTTTAGGTGATAAGATAATGCATATTGGCAGAGTACACAGTGGATAAGAAGTTGTTGCCAGAAGCTTTCGCCTTCCCAGCATCCACTAAAAACTCCATAAAAGTAACCAAACTCGAAGGAGACAGTGGATTATGGCAGACATTAAATCCTGTCCAAAAAAACTAAAATACAAGTAGCACTTTTTTTTCGTCACACTGAAAAGTACCTAACCCTAACTTAACTTTCTGAACTATTAGCCAGATACCAAATTGGTCTGTAATATACAGACTCCCAAACTGTCAACAAGCCCCATTTTGTCACCGACTGTCTTAGTGTAAAATCAGTTACTCCACACCAAAGATTTAAAAAGAAATACTGATTATATTTAATTTCAATAAAACAACAAACTGTGGACATGAGCAATCTCAACAGTGAAAGCAATACATGGGAGTGCAACTGTCTTAAATCATGTATAATCTCTGGATCTGTTTACACTTTGTAGAATGACTATGGAGTTTCGGCACTGACTCAGATCTTTATCTCTATCTCAGCCGTTTATATGCACAACACATAAACAATGAATGCAGATACTGTAACAATTTGTAGCCATGTTGGCGGCTCGGCTCAATGCTAATGTTTGTCGGTGGGTCCATCATTTTGGTCCTGACTGAAATCTCCCAACAATGTTCATGAGGCCCAGAGGAAGATTTGAAGTTCCCTTGAGTTTTATCAATTATGATATAATATACAGCATGTGTATACAATTTTTAAAGCTTATTTGGCTTTGATGCCTGTATTTCAATACTCACCCTAGAGAGGGACAGAAAACTTGGGTGACAGAGGGGTACGACATGCAACGCAAAGTTCCTCAAGCAATTAGCCCTACTGTGGATTTTGCGGTTATGTATTTTACTTCACCATTCGGCTGTCAGGGGCGCCCTTTGTAATACTTTTGGTGACCACAGCACTTGTTACATGTTAGCATGTAGCTAAGTAAAGTCTAAAATAGCCGTGAGCATGGCTGTTGCACATATTGAAAGAACACAAATGGACAAGTTAACACATCCTTTGAAAAAGTAATCTAAACCAGCAGACATCACCAGACGCTTGTTATCTCCCCTCTTGATGTACCGTCAGGCCTGTGCCAGTCATCTTCATGTCTCACAGGGGGATTATCTCCTTCAATCTTCGGGAAAGTTTAAACACAAGCTTGAACTGAGGTCAATTGACTCACTTGGCCAGGAGAGAACATTCTACTGTTTGGCCATAAAACTCCTGAATTACCTTGTCTCCATGTTTAGGAGCGCTTCCCTAAAACTAGACTATCTACTAAACTACAGTAAGAGAGTTAAATGAGTCACATACGAGTCACATATGAGGCAGTTAAAGGACAATACAAATACTGGAGTGACTGTATGACACACTGCTGGAGTTTTGATGACACACTACAGGAAGATAAAAGCCAGTCACTTTAAAGCCAGTAAAACTATTATGCAGAGAACTACTTTCATAATTGAGGTCAAAGGTAGACACATGCTTTAATCCCTGTGAAGGCCCCGGTCAGTACATCCATCACTCAGACATCCATGCAACAGTCCTGGCTATTCATCACTCACTCTGGGATTTATTAGTCAGGTCTGGAGCCAGAGGGCGAGAGGTTAAATGAGGAGCATTGTGTGAACGGTTATCAGCAGAGAGCCCAAAGTGGGTCTGTGTGCTAATGTGCACACACCATCAGAAGTTTAATCAACACTGTGACTGTAGCTGCCAGAGCTTGAAGTTAAATATATAGCCACGTACAAACATGCAGCACACACATGCTCATCGCATGGTGACACACATACACACAAAAAAATATATAAAAAGCTTTCACAGACAAAGACTGTGTGGAAATCTGATAGGTCAGCAGCCCGGCAAAGCACTCAATGGCTGCCTAAACACATGAGCATACTTCTTTAGCACGCAGTTTGACCAAAGAACACACTCATGCTCATTCTCTGTCTAATAGATGCCCACCCATACACACAACTTTGTATAAACAGGGCCACTACCAGCTAGCCGGATTTCCCAGGGGTACTGCATCATGTCTCATCACTGTAAGCTAATGTTGAACACAGTTGTAGTGCTTGGCGTAGCTGCTGTAACTTTGACTTCAGATCCAGGTTATTTGCTTGGAGCTCAAAATGGGCCAGGTTCTGAGTTACAGGGTCATCGCTTTCACATTGGGAGGTGCATCCTTTTTTCCTCTTCTTTTTTTTATTCATTCGGCTAGAATACCAAAGGAGTCGGACTGTGTGTGTAAGTTCTCTCAGCCTCGAATCCAAAGCAATTAGAGAGGCCAGATGGTGGGCTGGACTCACAGTTAGTAACTGTGCAGTGACAGAAGAAGCCTCTGACAAGGATCCAGGATGGCACACAAATACATGACTGCATCAAAGCAACGGACAAACATTGAGGACACGCTGCCATAACCACCGTTAACCAACTGTAAGGGCGATGTTAACAACAGAACTGGATTCTATCATCTGATTGGGGGGACATAGAGAGGGTATTTGTATTTGAACCAAATATGGCAGGTGTAAATACACGCATGAACACGCATATTCAAACCCACACGTAAACCTGTACACACACACACACACACACAACACAACACACACACGGTCAACGCCCTACATGCCTTTCTGTAAAAAATTGTCCAAACCAGTTTGGTTGAGTCGCAGTTCAAACAATGCAGCCTTTGAGAGGCGGTCCCTTCACCGAGTTTCAGCTTGGCCTGCACATTCCCCAACTGAAAACACAAACTGCCTCCCCTCCAGGAAAACCACTGAAGCTACAGCACCACATTCCTCAACTGTATCCTTTTGCCTATGTGTATGTATGTGTGTGTGTGTGCACGTGTGTGTGATATAAGTGTGTGTGTGTGTGTGTGTGTGTGTGTGTAGTATTTGCGTGAGAGGTGTTGAAGTCTGCTGAATATAATGACTATAGATATCTGTCTCCTAAAATAAGAGAGTATATGTGTGCTTTGTTTCATCAGTCTTCATTATGCGCACTCAGGTGGAAAAACCAGAAAGATATTGTGACCTTTAAACAACAAAAGCCACACAACTAGGCAAGGCAGCAAGTTTTAAATCAGCGAACCAGGACACACATACAAATCAGAGGGACTGGTGGGAGGCGGAGCTTGAGTAAAAGTCTATTGATTTCAATCCACAAAATGGCTCCTCCTATTTCTGTCCTCAGTTTCCCATAAGCCTAGCTGTTATCACACCTCTGTTGAAACAAGACAAACAGCCAGACCAGGAAATTGAACAAACAGGGAGGGATGCTGTGTCTGGAGTTTAAAGGATGGGTGGCCACTTCATATCCAGATCAATTAATCTATAATTCTAATCAGGGAGAATCAATGCCTGGCACTTCAATTCAATCTGGCTCCTCAGTCACCCGAGCTAATGTAAAGTGTTCGAGAGACAGAGGGAAGAAAAGGAGAGACATACTACACAAAGCAACACTGGAACATTTCGAAAATCAGCAAATCTTTAATAGCAACCAAATACGAAAAAATATAGAAAGACACGACAAAATGGTGACAATTCTAATTCAGTTTTGTTTTCTTTTAAAAAGACCAAAATTAAATTTAAATAAAAAAATACAAAAAAGAAAACTTTTCCACAGAGCAGTCAATTATAAAAAGCACATTTATGGGGGGTAAGACTGTTTTGTTGTGGGTGTACAGTTCATTTCTATAGAAGAAGCACATTTGCCATTTTTGGCAGCAATCACAGCGTAGCAGTCAAGAATAAAGCACTCAAAAAACATAAATTATAAAGCACTGCAAAATAACAAAGGGGAAAAGCTGTAATAGGAGAAAATAAATCCTTCATGCTTGCTGTCACTGAGAAATACACAAATGTGACACCATAAATTAGTTATTCTTTCATCTGCTACATATTTATACTATGTACACAGGGAGATTTCCTATTGTTTTTTTTCCTCCTTTTTCTTTCTTTTAACGTGAGTGAGATGGAAGATGTTAAGGCTTTGATTCGTCATCTGATATTTGGAGCCAGAGAACCAGCAACGGTGTGTGGCTTTTCTGTAAAAGGAAAAATATAGGGTATTTTAAATATATAACCTTTGTGCTACACCAGGGCTAGAAATGTGGATTTCTCTGAAAGCGTTTTGTCTGACAGGCATTACTTGGGTGGCAATGGTGTGTGTGTGTGTGTGTGTGTGTGTGTGTGTGTGTGTGTGTGTGTGTGTGTGTGTGTGTGTGTGTGTGTGTGTGTGTGTGTGTGTGTGTGTGTGTGTGTGTGTGTGTGTGTGTGTGTGTGTGTGTGTGTGTGTGTGTGTGGTGGCAGAGGTGGCTAAAGTGAGAAAGTCAAAAAACGAGTAGGAGGTTGTTACTCTCTAAAAGCATTCAAAGGGGAGGGGAGGTGGGGAGGAGGTCAGCGCGGTGGCATTTTTATGAAAGCTATATTTTACCCCGTGTAGAACAAAGGCGGAACAGACAAACAGTTTCCTAAAAAGCCAGTTTCTCTGACAGCGGGTGAAAGGTGTGTGTCCCTGAATGTGTAGTGTAGCTTTTCATTGATATGGGAACCGGTTGGACAACTTGGGGAAATAGAAATCAGTGGAGCAGGGGACACGATGTGTTGTGGCTCTTTCCACAGCAACTGGACGCGGAATGTGTGCTGACAGAACCACTGAGCAAGAAGTGGAGAAAGAAGAAGTTAATTTTTTTCATGCGAGGTGTGTTTTTGTGCAGCTATGCGAGCGCATTCGTGTGGGCTTATGTCAGGAGATGGCAGGAGTTGTCAGGTATGAGGTGTCTTCTTCACAGTTGGGCTGTGGGAGTGAGCATAATGAGAGTGACTGAGGGATGTTTGTGTGTGGGCGAATGTTTCTCTGCATTCTGCGTACGCGTATGTACAGTATGTGTGCGAGAGAGAGTGCCTTTCGAAGTGCACAATAACATCTTCAGTTTGCCAGTTCCCCATGGTGACAAAGGGTGGCTACTCAGGTTACAGCCCCAATGACAGTGAGAGATGTCCCCCAGAATCACCACAATACACACCGACACTCAACTACACACACGCATACAGAGCTGACTCAGACGTCTCCGCTTGGGGTGTTACGGTCTACCTTATAAATTATGAGTATTGTGGGTATTTTTGCATTGTGCAGGCTGTCTGTCAAATAGAATTCGAAGCCAATAGTGCAAAAAATTAAATAATAGTGTGCTTATTTTGTGGAAATGAAGGCAATGACAAATGTAACCCCCCACCCCAAAAAAACAAAAGAATAAATTGTTTTTTCCTCCAGTACAAATGGACTCTTCGGCTTAAGGTAGACTCAGACAGTTCAGTATGTTGCAACACCCAAAACACTGTAGGTATTCATTAGATTAAAATTACATTCTGAATGCCCTTAGACATTTGAACTTCAGGCTTATCCAACCCAGAACGCATTCCTCTTTACCTCCACAGCACTGGCAACACTGGTTTTCATCTACATGATATTTACATTTTCATAAATATCCACATTTTCACAAGAAAAATAGAGATGCTTACATATATAGCACAAAGATACCTCACACCAAAATGTACATACAACAGTTTTTTCCATCATCGCCATTTTTTCTCTACCCCCAAAAAACATGTATTACACTCATATTTCTCTTTGTAGCGGCGACACACAAGTGCAAACATAAGTAATACATTTTCATTTTGAATGGGTGTGACAAATCAGACGTGTTCAGCATGTTGTTCACTGTACCCCAGGTTGACAGGAGTTGCACTTATGTATAAGCTAAGGCCATTAGAAAAATAATCCTATTGAACACACTGGCTTACAATATGCTCGACTGTGCTCAAACACTGAAAGCTGTTTCTGTTTTTTTTTTTTTTTTTCATCTGCCTCCTGGGTCTCTCTCCTGTTCTCTCCCGGCTCCTCTGAAGGTTAACAACCCCCCACAATGGCAAATACGGCCCATCTTACCCTATAGGTTTTCACACATCTATAGTTCAAGGTTACATGCAGCTATAATAAGGAATGGAGGCAAGCGCACTCATCCTTGCCTTTGGCAATGGGTCACCCTGCATTTGAACTTATGACCTGCAGTGAACTACAGCCCAGGTCTAAGCTGGGCCTTAGAAAAGGTCAGTCATGGAAAGCCGCATTCTCCCCAGATTCCAAGTGGATCAGAGGCCAGGAAAAGCACAAATAAGAGGAGCTTCTCTCTCTAGGATTGTCCATCACAGTCCTCCAGTGGCTACAGTGACGCATGCAGATGTACACACTGCGCATCAAAAGACACAGGAGTGCACAGTAGCCACGAGTAATATTTGCCTGAGCGGGCCCTCCGGTGGCTTGTTAGAAGGATAATTTAACATTCACCAGACAATCAGCCTTAAAGCTGCATCATAAAGGGCCATTTCGCAGCTTGTTGCCCGTTAGTCAATATGACTCCCGTCACTTCGCTGTGGACACAACCTTTAATGTCTGCCGATCAATTCACTACATTTAACAACATCCGCTAATGGGAAGAAATATTTCATGATCGTATTGAAAATCTATCTAACCTAACGCCGCTGTACTTTGGAGGTGGAGGTCTGTTACATCCGGCCATTTACTAAAGTATGGGAGGAGACGGTAGCTGGCATGGAGGGGGGGGGGGATCTGAACATGGCCACTCCAGGTGGATTAGTCAGTCCTGGCATGTCAGGGCAGGCCTGGCTGGAATAGAGTAAGTGGGGCGTTTGACACACCAGGAGCTGTAAAATACTCCCCTGCTCTCTGTGGCCCTGACCTCGACACTGGCCCGGATAAATCATAAAGTCCCCATAAACACTGGGAGAGAGGGATGGAGATGGAGAGAGAGAGAGACAGACAGACAGAGGGATGATAGAGAGATAGAGGTGGGAGGGGGTAGGAATCGCCACGTCATAAACGATAAGTGGTGGCAATCTGTTGGTCCCAGCTAAGCGAGCGACTTCACGGCTCATTACCAATCAAGCTCCTCCTGTCAGGAGCGCTCTGAAGAGACCGGGATGAGGAGGAAGAGAAAAGAAGAGACGTGCCCCGCTCTACTCCTTGTGCCTCCTGCATCCCTCCACCCTGTCAGATTGGCTACACCTCATTCCCTCAGCTCTTGTTTACCGGCTTATTTCCTCCAGGCACCGTGCGACAAGTTTGCACGGGAGTACCTTGTTTAGAACTTGGTTCAAACTCTCTGCTAACTTACTAAGCTTAAATTCAGCTGCTTCGGTATATGTGCAGCACACAAGGACTCAATGTTCTTTTTGAAATTTGTAAATGCAAGAGCGTCTACTGTTGCATGGATTTTCAAAAGTGTTAGAGCTGGGGCAGGGAGAGCAGAAATGAAAGCTTGCCAGTAGACATGAATTTTTCTCTTTGGGCTTGATAGTTAATGGACTATACCTTCATATATCTTCCATTCAACTCATCAGCAGCTATAAGCAGCCCTACCAAAACAAAAAGATTCTTCACAGGGGGGAATGACAAAAGCTAGCAATACCCAACTGCTTGACAACCCCGTTCACTTCTACTGTTTTGGTGAAATAAGAGTGAATATGCAGGTGAGCTGCCTCTTTTATAACCAAGCTTGTATCATGATTCCATTACCCCACTCCTACACCACACAGTTTCTCTCTTCTGGTCTGTCAAGAGTCCTTGTCAAGATCCCAGTGATAGCGAAAGCTTAAGCAGAAGTGGTTGGGTGACAGATTGTTTCTTTTCTGTGTTTGATTTCCAGTTCTTAGGGCCCCGATAACAGCCACACTCCTTTCAGTATATCCCACCAAACCCTCCTGTTCATTCAGTCCATTCAGGGGCTGCACCGTGATTAATAATACGCTATGTTTCAAATCAATTTTCAAAAAATAAAAAGTGGAATTATTCTTTCTTTTCAAATCAGACAGGGATCAGACCCTGGAGCCACAAAATCCTGGGGAGAATCCTCCATCCCTCCTTTTTTTTCTCCTCCTCATTCCTCCTCCTCTCCATCTCCACCTCCTCCTCCTCCTCCTCCTCCTATTATACATAGACAGCAGTCCGTGAGATGACGGAGCCATCCCTCTGGGACTCCATGTCATCGTCAATGTAACCTCCCATGATCTCCTGGTCGTGCGGGCGCAGCTGCAGGATGTGGTCTCCTCCAGTGAAGTGGTCGTACCTCTCGTCCTCCTCCAGCTCGTCAAACTTCCTCCTCTCTGCGTCATCCAGCTCGTTGCTTAGCAGGATGTCTTGGGCTGTGGGCGCAGTGGCAACACCCTGGCCCTCCATGGTGAGAGGCTGGTGGTGGTTGTTCTTGTCGCCCAGGCCCTGATGGGAGGATCCGTCGTTGTAGACGTAGATGGGCCCGTTGTTGTTGCCGCCTCCGACCCCACCCGGGCCCCCTGCGCCCGTGCCGTTCTTGCTGGCCTTCTTGCCGCCCCCGAACATGCGGGTCTTCATGTCACTGCCGCCATTGGCACGGTAACCCTGCTGTTGCCGGCGGCTGCGGGTGACGAGCACGGCGATGAGGGCGGCGACCAAGAGGAGGGCCAGCAGGGAGCCTATCACAGCCCCCGCCACCACGCCAGCGTTGGATGGGTTCACGGAGGGCTCTGTAGCAGGGAGGAGAGGCGGGGTGGGGAGAGAAAGGGAAGAAGGAATATGGTTGAGAAAGGGAAAAAAAGAGAACCGCGTGTAACATTGAGAGAGGGCCAGAGGGTAGATAGGGACAGAACAAAAAAGGGGAAGGAAGAAAGGGACCCAGAGATAGAAGGCAGGAGTAAGTGTAAATATAGTTGTGTGTGTGTGTGTGTGTGTGTGTGTGTGTGTGTGTGTGTGTGTGTGTGTGTGTGTGTGTGTGTGTGTGTGTGTGTGTGTGTGTGTGTGTGTGTGTGTGTGTGTGTGTGTGTGTGTGTGTGTGTGTGTGTGTGTGTGTGTGTGTGTGTGTGTGTGTGTGTGTGTGTGTGTGTGTGTGTGTGTGTGTTTATGTGTGTGTGTGCCCCTTCCTGCTACATTTACTTTGACATTTCCTCCTCTCCCTTAGAGCTGCCCCTGTCCACCATTCCCCACAGCCACGTCATTACAACGTCGTGGCCAGACACATTTCCCTGTGTGTTGCCCTTCAATGGCCAGGGTCTGTCAAAGGCGCATCACAAATCACAAGGCACAAAATAAGGGCAGGGTAGAGGAAGGGGGATGAGGGGAGGGGGGGTATATACAAGCCACAAATACACACTTTCTGGAGGAGGAGTGAATGGCATGTGTGCCAGGCAAAGCAGGTGGAGGCCATGCAGAGGAGGAGGATCGTGATAGATGGAGGATGTCGGCGTGGAAATTGGAGGAGGAGGAGGAGGAGGATGACGAAGAGGAGATGGCGGGCGGGTTGAGTGAGTGAGTGAGTGAGTGACAAAGCGATAGAGCGGAATGACAACTCTTCCTGGAAGCCATGAACTCAGGAGCAGGGGGGACAGACTGGAACCCCTCTCCACTTGTGAAAACCACAGGCACTGCTCAAGTGCATGTCGGTCCTATGCGCGCATCCATTTCTACTCCAGCACTTCTGCTTTAGTCATGACTCTGCCAAGTTACACACGCACATACAGACACACGAGAAGAAGCCATTTTAAGTTCCTTTGAAATGTAACAAAGGCTTCCTTGGAGCGCAGACTGGCTGAGGAGGGTATATAAGACAAACTAGGGCTCCATGCAATGCAAAGTATTTGTGTTTGTGTATTGAATCTCGAGGGAGACAGTGGTGTTTAAATCAGGGCTGTGAAGACGTCCCATATGACTTGTCAGCCGTATAGTGCTCCCTCTGAACTGGCACTCCCCCCACTCCCTCGACATCCCCTCTGTAGTGATATTAGTACAATGTTTCAAAGCAAGTGTTTGCAAACAATACAACTGCTTTTTTCAGAGAAGGAAACCGCAAGTTAAGAGTAGGGCTGAGTGTTGTTTGAGAGTTTTGGGATTTATGTTGGCAATAACCCACCAATGTTTCAGTACAAATTACAAAGCAATACTTTTCTCGATTTACTTACTTTTTTAACAACACTGTGAATTTAACCAAAAATTCAACGCCAAGCTTTCAGTACTGTATGCCATTTCATGCAGTGCTCAAAAAGTATTGGGATTCTATACCAGGCCTGGTTAACACCCTACTTGCGAGTAAAGCCTCAAGGAAAATCATGGCAGTGATGATGCTTTGTACAGGCTTTTCAGGGGTCATTTGTTTAGGGCTCTAAGTGCTTTCTGGGCAGACCATGATTGTTTGGCCCATGTGGTCATCAACTATTATTCAGTGGGCAGGGAGCACGGCACTAACACTGCCAGAGTTAAGGGTCAACTCAACCCATGCTTGCATTCACTGTACTTCGAATGAAAACGTTATCCGTGTGGCGCGGGCCATTTTACAAGGAAATTTGTAAAAAAAAAAAAATACAATAGGACAACGGAACGCTTTAGTATCTTAGGATATGAAGCTTAGCATTATTCTATAAGCTGTTTTTTTTGCAAACAATGCGTTATCTTCAGAGCTGGTAGACGATTAAGCCCAGTTTTAGTAGAAGGGAAAATTGATGCCTGAATAGATATTATTCCCACACACTGCACAGTTTAAATAATTCAGGTTTGGGGCTTGTAGTTTATTTTGTATGAATACATGTATTTTCTGATTTTCATGTAACATACTTGTTTATTCAGTTTGAAAAATGTTGTACATTTGGATGCATTCATCAAAAAGTCTATTGATCAGCCATCTTTCTCAAGTGCTTCTGCTTCTTTCATGTTGGAGCAATTGTGCTTCACGACAAAACCTAATCAGCTGTAGTAAGCAAATACAATTTTTATTTAAGTCTCTGGTTCTAAGTCATTTGGAAAACCTTTAGGTTAGCCTGACAGCCATTCTGTTGCTAAAGCTTTCCTTTCCACTCTCTGCACTTTCACGAGCCTCTGCAGAGGATTAACCAGCCGAAGCTGCTGTTGAAATCCCTGCCTTAATTTTGAAAGTATAGCGAAACAGGCCCATTCTTATTGTCACTCCCATTTGGAAATCCATCAGAAGCCAAACCCTTTTGTTAAGTGTACAGAGAGCTGACAGAATTACTCCTGTAACACTTATTCTTTTCAAGAGGAGAAATGGAAGTGTAGCACTTCCTATACCTGTCCTCCGCTGCTTATCTCCCTCTCTGGTTTTCCCCCCCTCCTCCTCCTCAACCACCCTTTTCTCCATCTCTGCCTCTACTTCACCAGCTGTCTCCTGCTCGCGCTCTTTCCATCCCCTCTAAATCCATTTTGCCTGCCATCTCTCCAATTTGCGGTTTTCTTTCCGTCATATTTTGCGTTTCTCTCTCAGCTCTTTTCCTCTGTGCTCCCTCTTTCAACAGATGCCATGGGAGAAAATGAATAATTTCATCTGAGTATATTTTCTTTCCCTTTCTTTCAATTTCTTCCACCAGCCTCTTCAAGAAACACTGTCTCCCTCTCCCTTCCTACTGTCCCCCTAGCAGTGCTAAACATCGCTGTTCACACACATGAGAGTGAGAGCTGGCCCTCGGTGTCCACTTGTAACGGGAACACAAGAAGTGCATTATCACCTCGGGCTCAGTGGGGCTCCTGCCTGTGCGACATTGGAAACAATCTCTGTAAGCAAAAACCTGGGTACGGATGCTGCCACATATTGCTGTCAGATCAAAGTGAATTAAGACTCAAACTTAAATGCAAATTCTCCCTAAATTCCACTCATCCAATTATTTTAATGCCCCGCTCAAGTCAGGTCTGTCTCAAAGCCTTTTGTGGATGATAATTCATGTTTTATTCCGCCCTTCTGGAGACAACACTGTAAAAGATTCAAGAGATAGATGTAAAGGAGCCACTCCAGGGCTGTCGGTACAGACCCGCGACAGACCCAGCACATCTTAACACGGCACCAGTGGAATCTATTTAAGTGGGTGAGGAGAGGACATCTTATAAACACATGCTTTTGGATGAGCCAGCAGGAAAATTGCAATATGCATGCTGTGATGATAACAAGAGGGGGGGGTAGAAAAACAAACATGCATAACTACAGTGACAGAAACCAAGCCGTCCCACCCCTCCCCTCCCCAAACACACCATACTGTGGAAGACAAAAAGCAGCATGCTTCTTGTAAAGTCACGTCCAGCACGACCGTAAGCTCCAAGTGACCGCAAGTAATGAGGGAGATGGAGCAGAAGTAACATGTACTGCAGCCTCCCAAAAACATGCATGGTCACACATACAACTGTTCGTCAGTGGTCTGACGCTGGGTTGGGCTGCACCTAGAGCATTGCTTAGTACTATTCTTTGTCAGCATGTGATCTTATTGGTATTGGTGTGTGTGCGTGTGCGTGTGTGTGTGTGTGTGCTAATGAGGAGTGGGCAGGGGGCCAGCTGCAGGCTGGAGGGAGACTTGGCTCCATCAGACCTGCTCTGGCTGTTTTCGCATGGCCAGAGACACACACTGACAGACGCAAGACAGATACAGGCAGACACGTAGACACCCAATCCCAACGCAGGGAAAATGGCCAGGCCCCTTGCCCTTGAAATGACTCCTTGGAGGAGATTTAAAATAGGAGAGAAAGCCTGACTTCTCTTTTCCTTTGAACAGAAGAGCCCATCGGACCATTTGGGTGATTGATTTGGGGACATTTAACTTTTTGAAGTGCAGCTGGGCCACCCTATTGAGGAACGATGCAGGGGGAGGAAAAAAATTCCCTCCAGAAGATGGAGGGAATCTGGGTTAGCCACGCCACACACAAGAACCCCCGAGAGAGGAGCAGGAAATGGAGGGATGGATGGAGGGATGTGGAGTACTAAGCTGTGATTAAGGAAGAGCTACTGGTATTTAAGAGTTAAGCTCTTGAGAGAGAGGGAAAGAGAGATAGCACAAGCAATAAAAGAGAGAGAGAGAGAGAGAGAGAGAGAGAGAGAGAGAGAGAGAGATACTTCTGGGGGCAGAAGTCTCTTTTCTGAGCAGAGAGATCAGCGCTAGACTTTTTGCGGAGGCTGAAAGACAACCTGAGAGAGATAAGCGGGATGAGGAGAGAGCGTATGCTAACTGAGAGGATGAGAGATGCAATGGAAAGAGCAAACTGCAGCGAAAAAGATAGCGAGGGAGAGATAAGTCGAAAAGGAGAAGGGGAGAGCAGGGTGTAGGATACGACTGCATGTGTGACAAAGCAGCAGGATCGAAGATGAGAGGAGGAGAGGTAAGGAGATGAGAGGACATCCATCCCTCTCGCTGCCTCCGGGAGCAGAGGACAAGACTGAGGGCACGGGCCACACAGACACATACTACTGTGTATCTTGTGTGTGTGTGTGTGTGTGTGTGTGTGTGTGTGTGTGTGTGTGTGTGTGTGTGTGTGTGTGTGTGTGTGTGTGTGTGTCATGCAGCTGTGGGGTAGAGAGGGGAACCTGCTATGTAGTAGCAGGTGCTGGCCATTTCACGCCTGTCGGCCCCTCTTAGCCCTGTTTGTCTACACGTATTCACATTAGCCTCCACAGGTCGGCATTGCGCCCCATCTGGAGTTACACCACATCTTTCTTTCTCCCTCTCTTTTTCTTAACAATCATCAAGTCTCTCCTTCCTATCCGAATACTACCCGTCATCCCTCTGCCATTCGTCAAACCTCCTTAACCAGGGTAGGCCTACCCCCAGGCAGTTCCAAGTAAAATTTTAATTTTAATGCCACTTAAAATTAAATTTAATGCCAACGTTGATAAGGACAATCAAAATTCCATATTTTCATAATGTTAAGTTTAATGCTATTTTAATGCTTTTAAGACCCTGTGGGTATACCCTGTTTACTCTGACACTTGAGTATTGCCTCGCAGTCACCTCTTAACTGCCAGGGAATTTAGCTAACATCTAATCCTCCTCCTCTCCTAACCAGTGAGTGAGTAAGAGTTGAGTGGGAAGGAGAAAGGGAGAAGGTCGGCCACAAGAGAGCAAGACTAGATGGAGGAGGGAGATGACAGGACAAGTAAACTGTGGGGAGTTTAAAAGAGGAGATGAGAAGAAGGGGAGGGGCTTGTGGGTAGGTTAGGGGAAAGTGGGATGAAGAATGGGAAGAGAGAGAGAGAGAGAGAGAGAGAGAGAGAGAGAGAGAGAGAGAGAGAGAGAGAGAGAGAGAGAGAGAGAGAGAGAGAGAGAGAGAGAGAGAGAGAGAGAGAGAGAGAGAGAGAGAGAGAGAGAGAGAGAGAGAGAGAGAGAGAGAGAGAGAGAGAGAGAGAGAGAGAGAGAGAGAGAGAGAGAGAGAGGGGAACGGATGGTGGTGGAATGAGGAGAGAAGCCGCCAGGAGCTGAAGCAGCAAAGGGTGACTGATCCGCTCTGAGAGGCTTGAAGACAGACAGACAGACAGACAACACACGCTATGCCGAGAGAGATAGTGGAGGCCAATAGCAGGGGGGAGATAGGATGCAGTGGTACAAGATTCCCATGGGAGTTCTAAATGCTGTCAGCATCCATTCTCTCTCTCATGCCTTTGCCGATGTCACTCTCTCACTAGTTTGAGGATTGCACGCTGGCACCGATTTATCCCGGTGCACATTGGGGCTCTTTAGTCTAAAAGCAGCAGCCTCCATATTCCTCCCGTCGCTCCCCGGATCTTTGTATCTCGCTTGCTTGTTGCTTGTAGTACACAGCAGGATGGTGGTGACATCCTTTGTGCTACAAAATCAAACTACAAGACTATACAGTGGTACAGAACGGCCCCAGAGGAGTGGTGACGCATGCCGTGGCACCATAAAGGAGCCAAGGGACTTGAGGAAATATGAAGGGGGGGTATAGAAGGAAAGGAAAGGGAAAAGATTAAATAGCAAGGGACTGAGAAAGGGGTCTAGAAGAAAAAAAATTAGGGCACGAAGTTGCTGGGTTGCTCTTAAATTGCAACCACCAGAGGAATGCACTTTTCCCACATTACGGGCAAGGTTTACCCCCATGTCAGCAGGAAATGACTTCCGTTTAAGTGCAGGTATGCGACAGAAGAGTGGATGGCGATGTATTTTGTATGAGGTAAAATGCAGAAGTGAACCCTGTCAAGGGGTGTAGCTAAAACTATTGAGAAGCAGAGGTGAATGGAAGAAGTATGAACTGTTTTCCATTTTAAGCAGCACCATACTGGTTTGTCTACCTCAGTGCTGAGGTGGAACAACAAGCTATACACAGGCAGATGTATACACATGAATACATACATCTGTCACAAACAATATATGTAGTCACCAGTGGAACTCCACAGAGGAATTTGTGCATTGTTTGACTTAAGCCTTGAACCTTTACTATGAAATGTAGGCAATTTATATTAACAGTCGCAACCTCTACTCAAAATCACTTCTTGTAACCATATCTCTAATCTGATATCATCTAGACTACGCCCCAGTTCCCTATTGTTTGCTCTCTTACCCTTTTTTCCTTTGATGGCTACACGGTGTATTTTGCTTGGGGCGGACACAAGCACCAAACTCTTTTATTTATAAGAACCTGTCTGAAATTCCCTGGTTGGCTGAGCAAGCACTGTTAAGCAGAAGTTTAGAAGTTTATTTTGTCCCAGCAGCTATGGTTCAAAGTCTGCCAGCTAACTTCACAAGCAACAGGAGCAGCAAATCAAGTTAGCAACAAGCTGCTAACTCTACAAGCAGAGTAGTGCATTTAGTTAGATTGCATATTATGTTTTACTCTTGTTTTCTTTGAAATAAATGTTTTAGCTATCAATTTTCCCTTTTCCGAAGGGTGGGGCACCAAGGTAAATGTAATGTAAGTTTAATTCTGTTAATCAATGTAAAGGCATATTCCTCCCGAAAGCAGGACATGAGTGAACACGGCTACTTTCTCTTAAAGCATTTAAACATCAATATTGTAACGTCTTGTCCGCTGTTGCACCTACTCATACATATTACAGAAATGTAATTCACAGTGACAGAGTGCATCAGTCTTGCAAGTCTAGTCTTGGCTAAACCCAAAGGCAAGGCAACACTGAAATGCACTTCAATTCAAAGTCAACAGTGTCACTGCGAGTCCAATGTATCAGTTTTTTAGCTCTTATCTTAAAAGACAATGCCTCTAATGAACACTGCTCATTTGCTTTGCTTTAGTCTCCCCTGTCATTACTAATGGCCGAGGGTGCTGCTGAGAAGCTCCTCGTTTAATTTGTGATCATGAATTAGGAGGAGAAATAGAAAAATGTAAGAATATCAGTGGAAAGGGACCATCTCATACAGATGCACCACTCACAATGTGAAATACCGGTGCAGACTATGTGAAAAAAAAAACTTTAAAATGCCATGTGATATATGAAGCGAACAGACAGACCTTGGGTACCGCTGAGACACACAGAACATGTAATTATTACGAGATATTGAGTGCATGCAAAGAGAATCAGCAATGTCATGTGCATTCTCAATATGACACAGAGAAAGAGAGAGAGAAAAGAGTTGAAGGGGATAACCCAAAAGCAAGCAAAGGCATGCACGCACTCACCCTATAAAAACGTTTCACACTCACACATACATACAAACACACCGTGGACAGAGCAGCTGGACCCCTCTAGCCCTACACTACACACCCAAGACAGTCCTGAGCACAGTGGGAGTGTTTATGTGCATGTGAGGCAGAACCAGGCTTGTCCCTGGGGAAGACATGAGAGCATATACCCAAGAAATGTGTATCGTGTGTGTGATGAAAGTGCACTTGGTTCCAGTTCATCAGATCAGAGGATATAAATGTTTTCATATACCAGCCAGGGGAAGCTTTAGCTATGAATGAGACCCTAGTGAGCCACAAACTGCTTGATCATGTCTAAAATGATGACTGCTTAACTGATGCTTTTAGTGTGTACAATTGATCTGAGTTTTTCAGGACATTTACAAATGACACTTTGTCTTGGTGTATTTTTAACCTGCTTAGAGCAGCAGATGGGTGGGTTTGAGAAAACAGGAACACATCTGATGCTCATGGATTACGACACGAAGAAGTGCGAAAAAGCAACACTCCTGTTTCTCGTTCCCTGTGACAAACAGCACACATCGTACTCCAAGCAAGTTAATGGAGATTTTTGAATGTGGTCAGACTGACATTGAGGACAGTTCTATATCCTGTATATTTCAATGTGTTTCCATGTACGTGTGTTTGGCCATGTGCGTGTTTGTGTCCTTCAGCTTACCTCTGACAAAGGCAGTGACCTGGTCCTTGCCGGTCCCGATGCGGTTCTTGACCTCGCAGACAAAAGTGGTGTTGACAGCATCGTCCACCTTCAGTACCTTCAGCTCTTGGCCGTTGATCTGCACCGTGTCTGGCATCTCTCCTGACATACTGCAGAGACATGGGCATATATCAGCATGAGGAAGAAGAAAAGAGACAATGCCAAAATAAGAAAAAAGGGACTAGAGAATAGAACTGTGGTTTGGTCGACTTTGGGCACAATGAAAGCGACTAACTATATAATTTCCATATAGTGGAAAATGGGCTGCATTTTGCAATGTCATCAAATTTCACTTATCTTGATCCACAGTTTCCCCCTTCGTCTAAAGGCACCCTGTTATAGAATGGAGGAAAATATGATGGGGACGGGAGGTACATCTAAACTGCTGGATCTGGGCCCAAAATCGCATCTCTCCCATTTTAAAGTTTTTTTTCCATTCACATTTTTTTCACAGTCATTTTAATAGATGATAATATGGAAACGGGGAAAAAGGGAGTCGTATTGGGTTTCCCCATTGTGCTAGGGTTAAATCTCCAGTCACAGAAATCCATTATGGGAAATTATATGTTTATCTCCATAATCAGTGCAAGGGGCTGTAGTGGCAATCATAAAAGCGCTGATTACAGCTTGGCAGCCCTAGGAATGAAGGGCAAGTAAAGGGAAACTGAGAGCAAAAGAAAAAAAGGGGAAAAGCAATAGACGTTTGGAGAGAGAGAAGCAGCGACAACAAGACAAAAGAAATGCTGAATGTGCCTATATACTCACGTCTTCCACAGGACCGAGGTGGGAACGGGGTTTCCAGTAGCCTGGCAGGTGAGCACCACGTTCGTCAGACCCACGTACCAATTATTGTTATAACCCACTATTGTCACCTTAGGGGGGTCTGGTGGATGGACAGATGAATGGCAGAAAGGGAGAAGGAGAAAAAAAAGAAGCCAATTAATTATTCCAATGTTTCAAAATGGGACAAGCCCTATCATGTTAGAGCGTGAACGGCAAATTAATTCATGGCATTATAAGTGCTGCTGGGTTGTGTGTGTGGCACCTGCATGTGTATGTCTTACATTGAACTGCTAGCTTTAGCGGGAAGCTCTCTGGTTTGACCTGGGTCCTGTGTGTTACCACGCAGCTAATGTCTTTGCCGTTGTCCTCTGCCGTGGGAACCAAGCGGTACTCGCTGTTTATGGTCACAGTGTTGTCGGCGCCGGCCTTGGACACAGTTGTCGCGTTGCCATTGGCTGTGGTCACCCAGGAGATCTGGGCAGCGGGGCGGCCGTCCACAGAGTCGCAGCGCGCCACCACCACCGGCTTAGTGCCCGCTTCTACTGTGACGATGGAGGCAGAATTCTGAGGCTTAGCTGATGGATGGATGGAGAGAGCGGGAGAGACATAGAGAGAAGATTAAAAAAGGGACATTGAAATAGATAAAAACGGAAATAAGACAGCTGAGGGTAAAGATAATGTGCACCATTATTGATAAACTAGTTGAGTCACCACTAGCATGGCAAAAGCAAATCCAAAACCTCAAATCTCCAAACATCCTTTGTCCCCCCTCCCTCACCCTTTTTCGCTGCAGATCAGACACTGACTATAAACAATTACAAGCGGCACTGCAAACACACCCAACCTTAAATCTTCTTTCCCCTCTCTCCCTCCGTTTCTTTAATCTATTCCCTCTCTATCCCCATCACCCGCCACTGATAAACAACTCCCCTGACTGATCTAGCGGCATTTCCGTACATACATTTCCGAATCACAACATGATCTTTGTCATCCCCCCAACTCAACCCTCCGCTCTGACACACTCCTCATACCTGTTCAACTGCCCACCCTCTGATTCCAGTGGTGTGGAATCAGAGGCAGAGCATGCAGGATAGGAGCTGACAGCAGGCATGACAAGCAGCCAGATCAATATAGTGCCCGAGGGGAGGCAGGGAGGCATGATGTGTCGGAGAGAGAGAGAGAGAGAGAGAGAGAGAAGAGAGCGAAGCAGCAGAGCCACTGGTGTCGGGCCAAGGTTAGACCAATGGTTCCATTGCATTAACAAGAAGACAATTGATCTGACAATACCACTTATAATGGCAATTAAGCTGAGCAGGACATGCTTCTAACCTGCCTGTTAACTTTGGGGGAGGGAAAGAGCCAGAAACATATTGTAGATAGAGAGGGGGGAAGGTGGAGAGTATTTTGCATTCCTATATCTTAAAGTAAGTAAGTAAGTAATTAAATGTGCACACACTGAATGTAAGCGGACCAACATAGAACCACTTCAATGCACCTCAGTGCAGATTGAACAAGTCTCTAGAAACTCAACTGGAGAAACAAACACCATGGAACTAGGTATTTGATGAAGGTCATTTAAAACAATTGGCCAATACTCTTGACTATTCTTTCTATTCATGGTATGAAAGTACTGTGAAGAACTACAGTTCTTTCAGAACAGTGAGGCCTGGTCAGGGTTTTTATTCACCTGTACCCAAGAAATAGCAAATTTGGCCTTGAAAAGTTGTTGTTTTCCTAATGTAATAAATTAGTAACTTTATGTTAAACAATGTTGCATGTCCTTGGGAGGCAGACACCTGTGCATTGGTAAATGGCCATTTCAACAGCGGTGTATTGCAAAATATTTATAACAAAGGTAGACGGTCCAATAGGATTAGGAGAAGTCAAGTGCACCATGTGAGAGCAAGTATTGCTGACTTTTATTACCAAAATGGCTACTTGTAAAAATTCTGCGTTGCAACTTGCCCCTGAAAAATAAGTATCTGCCATAGTTTTAAAATTGGGAACTTGAAAGTAAGAATTTGAGTTATAATTAAAAATTGTATTGATATAGTATAATTGCCTGTTCACCCAGACATCGGTATCTGTGCAAGTGTATTGGCATAAAATTCAACTAACTCCAAAGAAGCGCTGTTCTTGATCAAAGCAGTTTCCTGACACCTCTACCTGCTCCTACTCTTCACAAACCATTTAAGGCTCTTTATGCATCTGTATTCACTGTGTTTCTCAACTCATTTGCTCAGGGTTTTTTTCCTTATTAGTTCCCCTCATGGTTGAATGCACTTATTGGATGTCGTTTTTGGATAAAAGTGTTTGCTAAATGATATGTAATGTAACGTATTGTCATAATTTGTCACCCATCTTGTATACTCACAAAACATACAGATTACATTAGTGACCTACCTAGCATAACCAGGTAAGTGATGCCCTGTTCGTTGCCACTGGGGTAGGTTGCATACTCGCAGATGTACTTCCCCTCGTCTGTCATTCGGACGTCCCTTATCTGGATGGAGGGACTGGCCAGGTTTGGGGGGCTGGTTGTGAAGCTGACCCTGCCTTTCATGGGTGAATCGGGGTAGTTTGAGGAAAAGTCGGGGTGAAACACGGCAATGTTGATCCTCTCTCCTTCCTTGGGCTCATAGATCCAAGTCACCTGCGGTTGGAGGAGGTGCAGGGGGGTTAGCGTGTGTGCATGCATTGACTCTTCATAACATATGGCATTGATAAACCATACTGGAGAGCGCTGTAAGACTCTAAATCCCTCTGGGGTCAGTGTAGACAGCATTAGAATTACATAGCAGGAGCAGGTATGAATATGAATGTTTTTTTCCCGGAGCATCTTTCTCTCAGTTGCTCTTAGCGAGACCGAACAAGAGTTGTGCACTTCATTGAGATGCAACCTAAGAAGTTTTCACATTACCATATTATTCACTCCCCTAAAGCAAAAATTAAGTTTGGTATTGTTTGTTTGGAGTTAAAAAACTTCAAGTCTAAATGTGATAGGCCTAAAAACCTGTTATTAGGGTTTTAGGATTGTTACTGTGGCACAATGATTTATTAGATTGCATTCAGGGCGACACCTAATTAGAGGGAAAATAGCCAAATGTGTATCTATATCAAATTGTATGTCTGTTTAATATCCAAAATATACCATCTGCTACGGATGTGAAAGCAAATTGTTGGCCCAAGCAATTTCAAACAAATTGTACTGTGTCAAGTCAGCTGGATGAGCTGCAATTTCCTGTGATGAAACAGACATTTTTATTAGAATTGTATACCGCAAAACCACTTTAGAGATCGGAGTTTGGTGGTATAAAGAAGCAATCAAATCATAACTGAAAAAAAAAAAGGGGAAAACAATTGTTTGGGGATAGATAGTGTGATTGTGTATCTCACCATAGTCAGCTGAATCCCAGCTGCATCAGTGAATGCACAGCGTAGGTCGACAGTCTGGCCGGGATAGGACGACACCTCTGGCTCAACCTTCACCCGCTGACCTGACGCCCCTGGGACGAGAAACAGAAAAAGAAACATTCATGTCGGCAGTTTCCTTCCTTCACCAAACTAGGGAGAGGGAGCGAGGAAAGGGAGCACAGGGAGCGGTGGTGTTGGTACGAGGCCTCCCAATGATGAATGAGGATAGCGAGGAAGTGTCTGGTAGAACAGAGGACAGCATTAGTGAACCCAGGCAAGTAGGCCGAGAGTCTGGTATCTCTCCATGACAGTACGTGTGTGTGTGGATGGGGTGTCGGCCGGAAAAAAAGAAAGGGAGGGAGGGGGATGTGTGCAGGAAGAAAAAGAGGAAAGCCAGTTCTTTCTTTTTTTCCTCCAAATGGGTCATAAATCATCTGGCTGGTTTGTGATTTGCTATAGCTTGCCATTTGGTACGCTGACACATTCCTGTGTAGCAGCAGAGAGTCAAAATAAATATGCTTTTCTTGGTGTTTTGTGTCAGTGGGCGTGTGAGAAACAGAGAGAGGGAGCTTTGGAACGACAATCAGTGTGTGTGTGTGTGTGTGTGTGTGTGTGTGTGTGTGTGTGTGTGTGTGTGTGTGTGTGTGTGTGTGTGTGTGTGTGTGTGTGTGTGTGTGTGTGTGTGTGTGTGTGTGTGTGTGTGTGATCCAGGTCTCTGTGAAAATGTAATTACTTGTATGAGTAAGCGCGCATTAGTGTATGTCAGCGAGATGGCACCTGTTTTAAGTAAGAGTGGATTACCAGCGGATACACAAATTCTGTGTCTGCAGTCTACTTGTGCGAATGTGTGTATGCACCCACATTGGGTCTACCAGCGAGTTACACACACACACATCAATGTAACACAGTTTCCCCTAAAGACAAACAATTACTTGCAGAACTGGTTCCACCAGTTTGTGCTGAGCCAAAGCTGTTGTGTTGAAACTAATATGATCCAGAGGGTTGATGGAACACACACACACATACAGAGAACCTACGCTAGAAGATAAAAAGGAAAGGGCAGCACTGTCTTTCTCTTTTGATGAGCAATAAACACTACACCTTCTCTTCTCTAGGGAGACCCGAGTTATCGAGAAAGAGACGAGAGGAAAGCAACTAGAGATGGAGTGGGAAAGTGAAGGAAAACGAGCATTTCCTAGAATAACATCACCTCTTCCAGGGCCAGCCCAATTTACGACCACGAAACAACCCCCTTGTAGCCACAGAGGAACCTCTGGACAACCACTAAGCAGCCCGAGGCAGAGAGCCTTATTGGGCTGGAAAGAGGACTCACACACACACACACACACACACACACACACACACACACACACACACACACACACACACACACACACACACACACACACACACACACACACACACACACACACACCTCATGACAGCTTTATTGTCCAGCTCCTGGCCTGTGATGTTTCAAATGTCTACAGTGTTTAGTGAAGATCAAGCTACACGCCTTTGTCAATCAACCTGACCTAGTCTAACTGCAGATTAGGTTTGGGAATCGGAGCTGTGTTGTGGGTACCAATGCATGAAGCAGAGAAAAGTGGGGATGAAGGGTTATTGAGAGCCTTTAATTACTGGGTCTTGATTGGGGTTTATGAAACAAGCCAGCTTGACTTGTCAGAGGTCATTACACAACATGGCACCTAGGATAAGTTATTCTGCCTCAGATTTCACACACTAACAAAAGCACTGCTGTTGTGACCACAAACAACAACAATGTGGGGGAAGAGACCTGTTGGACCTGTTTTCTGTCATTCTGAGGCAATAAGGCGAGAGCAAACATAGGTCAACTCCTGACAGAGCTCGGATGAGAGACAGGCCGGCCTTATGAGAGCCTATACAGCCCCAGGGAAATGAATATAAAACACAAGGTTTATCAAGATTTGCCCGCCCCCATCCTACTCGATATTCCCCGAACCTCCAGCCCTGAAGACTCAAAGACTCGCTGTCATTAGAACAGCAGAGGCAGAGAAGAAAAAGTCTTTTGAGGAAATTCTGAGGAAAGGCAGCATATGAAAAAGTTATTGTCAGTATAAATATTTAGAGAGCATTGGTCATATTAAAACATAAGTGAGAGAGACGGGAGGCGAAGGAGAGACAGGAACTGAGGGAATTAGAAAATAAAAGACAGTTCAAGGGTAAGACAGAGGAAAAAGGAAGCACAAGAGAGACGGAGGAACCAAGAAAGAAAGGGTGAGGGAGGGTTGGAGGGGAGGAGAGTGAGAACAGAAGCGTTGTGTCAACGATGCTCTACTTTACAGAAGCTCTGCTGCCTGCAGGTGACATACAAATGAACAAAGAAATGCATGCACACACTAACTGCCCTCTTCATAATCCTAAACACTATCATCTGTCATTATGTTTTAAACACATGTCCCCCCCCCCCCCCCCACACACACACACACACACACACACACACAGTGCTGATGTCGCTGTGACAAGCCTCCCATACTAACAGAGTACTTGCTGATCCCCGTGCCTGGTCACCCTGACTCTTCCATTTTTCCCACCATTCATCTGTGAAGAGGAAAATGAATCAAGAAGGAAGGGGGAGAGGAAGTGTGCTAGGAGGGTGGAAGGATGAGCGGGAGAACAGGAAGAAGATACAGGCTGGGAATGCCAAAGTAAAGGAGGATGAGAAAGGAAGAAGGGCAGGGTGTGTTGAGTGCAAAGAAGGTGGGGATGAAAGTGTGTGAAGAGAACGCAGTGCCAGGAATCGAGACAAAAGCGAAAAGAGAAAGTGAGGAGAGAGGGGAAGAGGAGGAGGAGGAGGAGGAGAATCTTGAAGGGGAGACGGCGTGAGCCATAAACAACAAGGTTAATAGGAGACAGCTGAGGGACAAAAGAGAGAGATTAAGAAGAGAGAAACGAGAGAAGTGAACGAGGAAGTAGGTTGAAAAAAGGGGAACAGTAAAAAAAGAGAAAGTAGAAAATGGAGAGGTTGACGGTGGTACACTACAGGTAGAGAGAAACAGAGCGTGGAGGAGAGGCGGATGAGGGGAGACGAGCGGGAGGTGTTAAACAGCGAGAGACAGGATGGATTCCACACCTGACCTTGTGAGAAACACTGTGGCTGTGAAAAGAGAGAAAGAGGAAAAGGAGGGGTTAAACTAGAGAACCAGTGAATGGGCCAAAAGCAAGTGAGAGCACAAGAGAGAGAAAAAAAGAAACTCAAAATCCTAATTTTCTCAACAGCCCATTTCAGCCAGCCGTGGCTTATAAAACGAACATACGCTTATCAGGCTGTGTCCGCCTGCCTCGCTGGCTGACTGCGATGCCTAATGGCACTCATGTCCTCCGCCTGATCCCCCCACCAGCACTATGGTGGAGAAAAGCACAACGTCAGGGAGAACAGGGAGTGCAGGGCCATCACCTAAAATATCCTTCAGAGCTCACTGACTCTATGCCATTTCATCAAGCTAGTGGCTATGCACATGTCAGGTGGCTAAGAATGAAGCTTTCCCATTCTCCATGTTCTTGGAGATTGCTTCCCGTGTGCACACATCGCGTGCATGTCAAAATAAGAGACAAAGATATGTGGGTGTGTTTGTCTTTGGCCTTTCCAGAGCAATGCTGTGTTTCCGCAAGTATCCACGGCTTTCATTATTTTTTCAGGTTTCTGCAAATCCGGTTTCCCCATTTCCATTATTCCTTTGTTGTTGTTGTTGTTGTTGTTGTGGATGCCCTTAAAGAGTAATAGCTTTGAAACGGGCAGTATGGAGAGTGTGGAGTGAAGGGTGGCACACTCTATTCTGTTGCAATCTGTCTCTCTCTCTCTCTCTCTGTGTGTGTCTCTCTCTCTCTCTGTGTCTCTCTCTCTCTGTCTTGGTCTTTCTGACTTTTCTCCCTCAAAACATAATCTTTTTCTTAGAAGGGATATTAAAATAATTCCCAGCCCACCTATCAAACTTGATGACTTGACATACCGAGTGTTGGACCCCGAGGGCAGCACTTGTGATGGAATGAAATGGCTTTTTCACGTTTACTGCTAGATCCATTTGGGTCAGACTTCACAAGATGTCTCTGCGGTATATAACCCCATCTGCAGTCCTGGCAGCTTAATGATTGCTTGCCTACAACCAAAGTAATGCAAACACCTAATCACGAGTACGCCACTCGCATTCACGAACACCTCTAATCCTCTCCGGGTTGATGAACAAGGCATTAATTATCCCTCTCTTTTATTAAGATGCCATAAACTTCCTCACTCATAATAAATGCATGTCTAACAGTCTATGGTACTATGCAATCACCACTACGTTTGACATAACCAAGAAGACACTGTGGGCTGAGGAGGACATCCTTGTTCTTCTCTCCACTTCTCTCCATCTATCAGATCGCATTACCTTTCCACTGTACAAAAGTCAGACTTTATTCTCAGCGCAACAATTTCTGTTTATTTTCGCTCTGGCCTTGGGAACAAGTGGTTTCTAAAGAGAGGCTCTGCCAAATACCAGCTTTGAGGCTCCCATGTGCAATTTTGTTTTCTTGAAGACATTGGCACAGAGACTCTGATTCAATTCCACGATTATTACAGTGGTTGTAGTAGGTTTATGCAGTGCAGCCTTTAAGTACTGGAACAGTGACACAATCTTCCACTCTGTACTTCAGCAAAGGGACTTAAGGGAAATTAAACAATAATTGAGATTAAAGTGCTGACTTTTCAGCTTTAAGGGTGTTTACTGCCGTACTGTTCACCTCATAAGGGATTCACTCATATCCCCTTTACCCATGTATTTTACCCTCCAGTTTTTGAACCACAAGCCCAAATGTCTTATAATTAAACCATCAATACCTCAAGATGGGGCGTGTAGACAGGTTAGTTATAGTTCCCCTCACGTAATCTTCCATTCTGTTCCCTTTATCCATTTAAAATACTGTAAAAGTGCGGTTGCTATGACTGATGCTGTAATTTGGGCCCCGAATATTCCTCTCTTTAGAACTCTGTGAGCTCCTTTGTGCAGCTTTGAAAACCCATGGAGAGAGTCTGTCAAACATGTATTAAAGCCGACAAATGCATTTGGAAATTCTAGTCGAAATGGGCTGCCGGCATTGCTGCCCTTATATCTGTGACATGTGTGATTTTGCCATTATTGTGTCCAAACCCAAACAGTGGCACTGCTGTGGCTCCTTGTCATGTCCACAGAGCCATTGGTGTGAACCAATAGCCGTAATCAGCTGGAGTCTGGAACAGAACCAACTTGAACCTGCCGTCTGCTTGTGCTGCTACCCGACACTGTAGCAGCTCTGGATCCTCTGACCTTCACTCTCACACACACACACACACACACAGCTACACAAACCTACAATGAACGTGCAACCAGTGCACATGCGCACACACACACACCGAGATACTTTGGTATGCAGGGAGCAGAGTGGGAATGCAGCTTAGCTTTGACAGGCGAGGCAGTTTGACAAGCCAAGAATAAAACTAGGAAATGAAGACTTGAGACGTGTCTCGTCTTCTCATCGACCTTTCCAGTGCAGCTCTCCATAAGGGGCCAATCGATAGCACATGGGAAAGCTACATTTAGAAGTAGCCACTGCACATTATGGTGGTTCTCCAGTGTCATCCTATTATAATCCATTCATGCTGTAAACTTGACTTGTGGGAGCAGTCGAGTCGAAAGCACCTTTGTTTGATTTGGAAGCACACTTCAAAGACTTCAATGCAATTGCACGCGACCCAGACTGAAGAAAATCACCATAGATGTTCAATTAACTTGGAAATGTTACAAAGAGAAATGGGCTGTGAAAGGGTTTAGTGGTGTTACAGTGAGGTTGCATGCAGAGGACGGGAGGTAAAAACCCTGATGCAACAGGGAGGAGAGGGAAAAAAGGTGAGAGAAGAAGGGAGTGCTACATTTCACTTTGTTCACAGTGACATGATGAAATATTTGATAACTGACTCTGAACTGAGTATGGAAAGAAGGGGATTCAGACAAAGGCAGAAATGAGTAACGGAGGTATAAACCCATGAAATGTAACAGAAGGGGAGCTCGGAGAAATAGGGGTTTGGAGGGAGGGACACTAGGAGCCATGAACAGGCTTCAAAGTGCCAAGGAGAAATGAACAGCTGGAGGAGAAATCTGCACAGAGAAGTGTGTGTGTGTGTGTGGCGTGTGTGTGTGCACACATGCGTCTGTATACTGATGCATATTCCTATTTAGTTGGCTGTTTATAAACAAACATGCCCTAGGTCTAGGACTTGAGTGAATATCATTTGCAAAAAATAAGCATTTGCCAATTCAATTAAGTGTATCATCTTAAAGACCCAGCAGAGACGTTTAAAAAACCTCACAATATGCAGTTTCATGCTCTCCAAACGGTGAACACCTCAGCTGAAAATGCCAAAATCTTGTGGATCCAAAGCCTGATGATAGCCTTTGCTTTCCCGTATAACTAGAGTCTATACAGTATGCATGAGTTGGAGAGATAGAGGAAACTGGCACAGTAGAGAAATTCACCAATGGGATCTCCCAGCCATTTAGTTCCAATAGCCCATGTATACAATCTCTCCCCGGACCTCCCATACAGCCTTTATCTCTCATTCTTAGTTAAGTACACACCACAAACAGAATAGTTCATGTCTAGCAAATTCAAACAGGTCTGAAATGAAAACCGTGTTGTCTGAATGAAATGGGAGAAAGGGGAGTGTTCCATCAAACATACATGGTGCTTTCTTTTGTTTGATTGCAGCGGATCGCACCTCGCAACAGGATGAACCTTAGTGCCGACAACTTGCACACAACGCACTGAATCATTTAGCATCTGCCTGGCTGAGGGAAAAAAAAGCGCAAGATTGAAATGAGGAAGACAAAATGGTGTTTGTGTGTGGTCACCGATAGATAAAACAGATTTCCACACAAACACTAGGTAAACCATGACCTCAGTTAGATAGGCAGTCACACACACACACGGTGGAGAGGCACTCATGGGTGAATTATTCATCCTTGGGTAAGAACGAAAGCAGTGTGCACCTCCTCTCATCTCTTCATTATTGATAAAGACCAACATCTACACTGTACCTGACCCAGGAATGAACGAATGAGGTAGGGAGCAGGGTGCTCATGGATGAAAGAGCAGCCACTGTGTAAAGCAGAGGTGTATTACGCATAAAACTCAATAAAAAAGGTAATTAAGTAGGCCAAGGCCATGTTTCATGAGCACAGTTTTATGGTATTGCATGCGTTTATCCAGCACCCAGCCCATTTACGGTCAGTGAAGTCTAGCAGGTAGCGTGAGGTTTACAGTGGACAGAAAGGACATAGCGCTCCTGAGCCAAAAGCAAAAAAACTGCTACTTCTACACTGCGACACGACTGCAATCGCTCCAACCCACTGAATAAGTGACTGAATAACTTACTGGCTAGATGGCTGACAGACACCCAGCTCCCCGGCGGCTCCCAACTCTGCTTTGTCTGCTCGGGTCTTGCACATCATTCTACCTCCACCACTCTCGCCCTTCGTTCACTTTCTTATTTTACCCCCTCTGCAACATAGCCCTGTCCTGTCTTTTCTTTTCATTTCTGGAATAAATCCTTTTCATCCCCTTGGCTCACTCTGCTCTGCTCCTTTTTTTCTGACTTCTTCTTCATTCTAGCCCTGTGTGCCATCTCTGCTCATGGTAATTGTACTGCAGATGTTATTTTAGTACTGCACCTAATTTTGGTTTCACTGCCAGTTACAGATCTGAAGTAAGTGTGTGAGCATAAAATGCTGATCTGAAGCCTTGAGGAAAAACTTTTTCTAAACATATGTGTGGGAAACATTTTGATCTATTCCAAATTATGCATGCTGAGGCCCTGCACCTCTTTCTCAGCTCTAGCAGGAGGCTGGCCAAAAACATCCTTCAGACATCACTTTTTGAATGAATTAGATTGTGTGAGTGTAGGTGTGAGTGTGTGTGTGTGTGTGTGCGTGCGGTGTGTGTCCACAGTCTGACAGCATCCCACTTCGGAAATACCCATGAATTAAAGGATCAGGTAAAGTGAAGTCAGATGTGCACAGCTGGTGAAAAGTAACTGGTACTTCTTCAAATGTCCAAGAGGGATTGTGTCTGTGTGTGTGTGTCTCCCTTTTCGTCCAACATTACATGTATCTGTGTGCGTATGCGTGTGTGTACATGTGTCCCTCAGGATGTCAGTTGTTAACATAATGTGATGTATGCGTCCTATTTTTGCCTCCCTAACAACACTTGGATGTGATAGTCTACCAAGGTGTCAGAGAGAATATTTCAGGCTGGGTGTGATCGTTTCCCCGAATTAAAAACAAAACAAAAACGCAGCCGTCTGTTTAAGTGAGAGGGATTCCATGACAACCCCAGCTTCCTGGACCCAACACAGCTGTGTTTCCAGGTTTTTCTTTTGACAACATTCACCTTTACGTCACCAAGGGGGAGAGAGTGGGGGGGGGAAACGCTTCATTTCCCAGCTGCTATTCCCACAGTGTCAGGGCTGCCACTCAGACCTCTACTGACAAGCACATTGGTCAACAACGCTGCCTCACAACACAGCTCATTCATTGCTGAGGGGTTAAAGAGACCAATCCAATTTATACTGCACATTAAAGGATTAAAAAGGCAGTATGGTGATACAAGGACACATCTATGAGTACAGTCAGTCTGTCGCACAAGATTTTACCAAATCAGTGCTGGCCATATGGAAGACAGAAGGTCAGGAATGACAAGCAAACAAACAAGGAGGTGTGTACCAATATTATGATAAATGGATGACTGAGTGCGTCAAAACAGCCAGAAACAACCAGGTGGATTTAATTACTGAATGCGTGCGTGCGTGCGTGTGGGAGCACAGGAATGAGTCTGCAGGGGAACATTTGAGAGGATAGGCGAGTTATGATCCAAAATATGACAACCACCACTTTAAAAAAGAGGAAGGAAAAAAAGGTGTGTACACGGGCAAAAGCTATGTTATGACTCATAGTATGCTGCAGTGTATTTGCTCAATTGTCTCATTATGAGTAAAAAGGTCTTTTCTTTTTATTCAATTTCTTCCTATATTAGGCGAATGAGAGCTGCAACCATGTGGGAAGATGGTATCAAGTCGTGAGCATCAGGCCGGTATAAGATGTCATGCAAACAGAACAAAGAGAGGACAACAACAGATAAGTGAAGGCAATTAAAAGCAGAAACCGTGCATGGTATATCAGAATAGCTGCATTGTTTGCGTCTGAATTTCCTTCCCGCAGGTGACTACAGTGAAGGGCTGTGAAGGTGGGAGGTGAACGGCCCATTGTCTCCAAGCCTCAATAGGAGGAGCCGGTAAGATGACACTTCAACACACACACCTCCTATCAGCTCTCCCATAAAGGAGGAGGGGGAAAGCTGATACAGTGGAGGGAGGGGATGGAAAAAGGATATGAAAACAAAAGGATGAAGGTGTTTGAGAGTAGTTTCTATAAAAGTACAAAGCAAGCAGGAGAGGAACAAACGACAGGGAACGCATAAAGAGGTTGCGCTCAGGGTTGTTCTCAGACAGTCTCCCTCCACCTCTTCCCTTTGTACCGAATGTTAAGATCAACTTTGATTATTCGCTGAAGGGCAGTCACTATGACAACTTGCCTTGGGAACATAGTGTATTGTTGTGGTGTTGACGGATGGATGGATGAATGAATAACAAATAGACAGACGTACAGCTCAGGGAGACGGATAAAAGAAAGACGGGCGTTTAACCTGATTTTTCCACCCAAGTCGATCTTGTCAACAGAAAATTCAGTAAGACAGTGTGGCAGGCTCCATGGTCGCAGTCAAGGTAAATGAATAACAAAGGGGATATTTCTGAAGACAGCTGGACTTGTACAGTGTACAAACGAAAATGAAATTGCTCAGTTAAAATGTCTCAGTATGCACAATTTTACAATTGGCTGGACGCAAAATGATCAAAAGTCCCTGTGTTTCATTCCAATAAACTTTCAAAAGCCGTTAACAATATTCATCTACTGCATTCGTTTAGCGATAAGCTTTGAAAGCTGCAGATAATAAGAAAAGGTCTAAAGAGTCATTGCGCTGACTCATTTTCAATGAAAGCAGTCTTTGCTTGGTACTTTTAAGCTTTAAGGTGCCATTTGATCATATAACACTTAAATTTTTTTTGATGATTCGAAAGCTCTCACCATGTTTAATGTTTACTGGCTCTAGCTAGTAGCTTCTCAAATTTGAGGATTTGTTCATTTCTGTTATCATAATATTGTATCTCTTTTTGCTTTGAACTGCCGACCAAAAATGAAAAGAAAAAGATGTTAACATTGGCTCTTGGGATATTCTGATTAGCTATCTTTACTATGAAAAAAAAGACTTAATCAGTTTTAAATCAATAATGAAAATAATGGTTATAGTACCATCCCTATTGATCCAACAAGGCTGCAATGGACCAGATGGACACAACTACAGTTGTCAGTATACATGATGAACAGTAAAAGGGGGTAAATCCAGGTAATGCAACTAATGGTAACCTCCTGTCATCTGTCAATTATTCAAGTTCCTCTTTGAAACATTGAAGGTTAACTTCAATGTTAATGTCAATCAATTAACAATCCTGTTTCAAAAAAGACAGTGTTGAGAGCTGATGAAAATGTCTGATCAATAACACATCTAGATTTTGGTATTGAGGATAGCTTGGCGTCCTCAACAACCTTACCTGTCAAAAAGG